>MDYQ01000096.1:0-96116 GCA_003024175.1 Planoprotostelium fungivorum
AAACCCTAAACCCTAAACCCTAAACCCTAAACCCTAAACCCTAAACCCTAAACCCTAAAACCCTCAGCACCCTCAGATTGTTGCATCTTTTCCTCTCTTTCATGCTTTTGAGTTGGTCCTTGGTGTTTTCATCTTCAAAACTTGCATTTTTTTGGACGGTTTTTCGTTCTCAACACGTTGCCATGGTCACTGGGAAGGGCATCAAAGGTGTTAGACCCTAAACCTTAAACCCTAAACCCAGTAGCAGTGGTGGAACGTCCGCGTACATCTATCAATAACAACCACGGCCCTGTCCACGGAACTGGGGGACGAGAGGATCGTAACGGTAGAAGGGATGATAGGGATCATCCATGCAACAATAGAAGAAACGACAACAACCGACGGAACAATCACAACAACAGAAACAATGCTTCCAAAGGTCGTAGACCCATGGGCACTCCAACAGGAATCCTTTACCTTTGGAAGGACGAACAAGGAGTGAAACATGTCACCAGTGCTATCGCTAGCTACCGAGAGTCAAAGAGACTGTGCATCAGATGCGGGTCAGACCGCCACACGGCATCATGCCAAGGAAAGATCCCACGCTGTGACAAAGTCTACATCCAAGTGGTGGACAGAGATTTCGACCCTACAAGGCCGCGATTGAACACGGTGGAGGCGCACAGATTTGAACAAAGATCGGTGACCCTCAACATTTGGGACCTTGGTCGACGCCAAATCAACGCCACCTTACCGGTGCTCATCAATACAGGAGCAGACGTGAGCTACATCACTCCATCTGTGGCCAGATCCTACGCCAGAGAAGTGTCGCCTCATCCTCACCCGTACCACCCCATTGGCGCGAACGGCAAACCCTTCGATCAAGTCAGGGAGGTGGCTACACTGTGTTTTGGGTTTGGTGATCACGTGGAGACCTTCAAGTTCAACATCTTGGACCTGGGGGGAATGCACGTAGTTCTTGAAAAGAACTGGCTGCAGGTCCACGATCCCGACGTGAAGGCGTCCAACAACTTCTACCCCATCTTCACCGAGAAGGCTTGTGAGGGTCATCGAGTCGAAAACGCCCACGCTCCCTGTAGCCTGGCAGTGACAATGGTACCTAGAGCTTGTTCTCAGGTGAAATCACTACTTGTGATAACATCATCAAGTGTTAACGAGTACAGTCGGTCGAACCCCACAACCTCGATGGCACCAACCTTGGGGAACGAGTCAGCCGAGAAGCTGAAGAAGTTGTTTGTGGCTGACGTGGAACAACACTACAAGCCCCACCCGGGACACATGTCACCTCCTACGGTCGAGGATGTGTCAGAAGTGGATGATGACAATCACGTCACTCCTTCTGTTAACCCGGGGAATAATAAACCTAAACGTAAAAAAGAGGATAAAATTCGTATATCTTTGATTCGGAACAACAAGAAAACGAAACGCATCATGGTAATGCGTCAGCGAGAGGCTGTTGTCCATGTCGTAGATGATATCAAGGAGCATCACGACGAGCACGATATGTACTTCGCGACGTACATCTATCCTGCAAGTACCGTCTTTGCCAACGTCCAAAAACAAGAGGACGCCGTCGTGCATGAACGAAAGGTGGAAATTCCACCTGAGTATGCTGATCTAGCGGCGGCTTTCTCGGACGGAAATGAGGAGTTGCCGGAACATGGTCCTTTTGACATGGAGATTAACCTCGTTGGGGACAAGATCCCCCCAATGGGACCATTATACCAGATGTCAGAGGCCGAGATGAACATCGTTCATACTTACGTTACGGATATGACCAAAAAAGGTCTTATCAGAGCCTCCAAATCTCCTTGTGGTGCACCCATACTATTCGCTAAGAAGAAAGACGGTACACTCCGGCTGTGCGTTGATTACCGACGTTTGAATGACGTAACAGTCAAGAGCACCTATCCACTGCCGCTGATCGACGAGATGCTTGATCGGATACGCACGGGCAAGATCTTCACTGCGTTAGATCTTAAGAATGCATATTGGTTGGTAAGAATCAAGAAAGGCGACGAGTGGAAGACTGCATTCAGGACACGTTATGGTCTATTCGAGTATCTAGTCATGCCATTCGGACTCTCGAATTGTCCAGGGAATTTTCAGGCGAAAGTCAACAGCACGTTCTCCGACATGATCGATGTCTTCGTACAGATTTATCTAGATGACTTCCTGATATATTCACAATCACGCGAAGAACACGTACAACACGTACGTCGCGTTCTGAAGCGTGTGATCGATCACAAACTATCTGTGAATCTGAAGAAGTGTGAATTTCACTCACAGAGGGTCAAGTTCCTGGGCTACGAGGTTACTCCAGACGGGATTCACATGTGTGCCGATAGAGTAGAGTCTATACGAAATTTGGCACCTCCCGTCAACTTAAAAGCTTTGCAATCCTTCTTAGGATTCTGCAATTTCTATCGCGGATTTATACGAAATTACTCCTCCATCGTCACACCGATGACAAACATGACACGTAAAGACGTAGAGTGGAAGTGGACACCCCACCTACAAAAGTCATTCGAAGATTTGAAAGAAGCTTNTAGTCATGCCATTCGGACTCTCGAATTGTCCAGGGAATTTTCAGGCGAAAGTCAACAGTACGTTCTCCGACATGATCGATGTCTTCGTACAGATTTATCTAGATGACTTCCTGATATATTCACAATCACACGAAGAACACGTACAACACGTACGTCGCGTTCTGAAGCGTGTGATCGATCACAAACTATCTGTGAATCTGAAGAAGTGTGAATTTCACTCACAGAGGGTCAAGTTCCTGGGCTACGAGGTTACTCCAGACGGGATTCACATGTGTGCCGATAGAGTAGAGTCTATACGAAATTGGGCACATCCCGTCAACTTAAAAGCTTTGCAATCCTTCTTAGGATTCTGCAATTTCTATCGCGGATTTATACGAAATTACTCCTCCATCGTCACACCGATGACAAACATGACACGTAAAGACGTAGAGTGGAAGTGGACACCCCACCTACAAAAGTCATTCGAAGATTTGAAAGAAGCTTTCGTCACAGCTGATGTGTGTCGTCATTTCGACCCGTCACTACCAATCGTGCTAGAGACGGATGCGTCAGACTTTGCGATTTCAGGCGTTCTATCCCAGCGACACAAAGACGGGGTACATCCCGTAGGATTTATGTCGAGGAAGATGCAACCTGCAGAATTAAATTACGATACACACGACAAAGAGCTGTTGGCAATTATCGAATCTTTGAAAGGATGGCGACACTACACCATGGAAACTTCAACTCCATTTGAGATCATTGCGGATCACAACAATTTGAAATACTTTATGACGTCGAAGAGTCTGAATAGGCGCCAAGTACGATGGTGGCAATTCCTATCAGATTTCAACTTCACGTTATCTCATCGACCGGGGAAAGAAAACATCGTTGCAGATGCACTATCGCGTCGCGAACAGGATGAATTAGACATAGGGGACAGACAGAACCAGCAGAAATGTCTACTTCCTCCTCACTTGTTCGCAGTTATCGACGCGAATGTACAAACGGAAAGTACATCGTACACGCACATCGAGAAGATGTTAAGAGAAGCGTATCAAGATGACCAGTATTACAACGATGTGATGCAATGGTTGAACGACTATGGTAACGAACATAGATCACGTTTCCNAAAGAAGCTTTCGTCACAGCTGATGTGTGTCGTCATTTCGACCCGTCACTACCAATCGTGCTAGAGACGGATGCGTCGGACTTTGCGATTTCAGGCGTTCTATCCCAGCGACACAAAGACGGGGTACATCCCGTAGGATTTATGTCGAGGAAGATGCAACCTGCAGAATTAAATTACGATACACACGACAAAGAGCTGTTGGCAATTATCGAATCTTTGAAAGGATGGCGACACTACACCATGGAAACTTCAACTCCATTTGAGATCATTACGGATCACAACAATTTGAAATACTTTATGACGTCGAAAAGTCTGAATAGGCGCCAAGTACGATGGTGGCAATTCCTATCAGATTTCAACTTCACGTTATCTCATCGACCGGGGAAAGAAAATATCGTTGCAGATGCACTATCGCGTCGCGAACAGGATGAATTAGACATAGGGGACAGACAGAACCAGCAGAAATGTCTACTTCCTCCTCACTTGTTCGCAGTTATCGACGCAAACGTACAAACGGAAAGTACATCGTACACGCACATCGAGAAGATGTTAAGAGAAGCGTACCAAGATGACCAGTATTACAACGATGTGATGCAATGGTTGAACTACTATGGTAACGAACATAGACCACGTTTTCCTCCCGGCTCAGGAAAGATGAGATCTTACGACGGAGACCTGGACGATAACGATCACACTGATCAAGGGTTTCACGTCACTGACGACTTACTCTTTTACGAAGAACAATTGTATGTGCCGGAGAAACTACGTCTGATCATCATGATGATGAAGCACGACTCGCCCCTTGCGGGACATTTTGGTTCGCACAAAACTAAAGAATTGGTCAGAAGAGACTACTGGTGGCCAAAGATGTATCATACCATTGAGCCATACGTCAAGTCCTGTGATACATGTCAGAGAGCAAAGCATTCTCGTAAGAAGCAATCAGGACTCCTGCAACCTTTAGAGGTGCCATCAGACAGATGGACGTCTGTGACGATCGATTTCATGGTCGAGTTGCCAGAGTGTCAGGGGTTCAACGCTATAATGGTGGTAGTAGACAGATTCACAAAGATGTCACATTTCATTCCGTGTAAGAACACGATCACCAGTGAAGAAGCAGCGTGGTTGTACATCGATCGAGTGTTTCGGCTACATGGCATCCCCGAGAAGATTGTCTCAGACAGAGGTACACNACGTTTCCCTCCCGGCTCAGGAAAGATGAGATCTTACGACGGAGACCTGGACGATAACGATCACACTGATCAAGGGTTTCACGTCACTGACGACTTACTCTTTTATGAAGAACAATTGTACGTACCAGAAAAACTACGTCTGATCATCATGATGATGAAGCACGACTCGCCCCTTGCGGGACATTTTGGTTCGCACAAAACTAAAGAATTGGTCAGAAGAGACTACTGGTGGCCAAAGATGTATCATACCATTGAGTCATACGTCAAGTCCTGTGATACATGTCAGAGAGCAAAGCATTCTCGTAAAAAGCAATCAGGACTCCTGCAACCTTTAGAGGTGCCATCAGACAGATGGACGTCTGTGACGATCGATTTCATGGTCGAGTTACCAGAGTGTCAGGGGTTCAATTCTATAATGGTGGTAGTAGACAGATTCACAAAGATGTCACATTTCATTCCGTGTAAGAACACGATCACCAGTGAAGAAGCAGCGTGGTTGTACATCGATCGAGTGTTTTGGCTACATGGCATCCCCGAGAAGATTGTGTCAGACAGAGGTACACAATTTATCGCTGAATTCTGGATGTCGTTCTGGAAGCAGATGGGTACAAAGCACTCGATGTCAACAGCTTATCATCCACAATTGGACGGTCAAACAGAACGGGTCAATTCTGTGTTAAACCAGTATTTACGAGTGTACTGCTCCTATTTACAAGACGATTGGGTCCCTTTACTGGCAACTGCAGAGTTTGCATACAATAACTCGGTACATACGTCAACCGGAGTTACACCATTCTTTGCAAACCAAGGGTTACACCCAAACACAGGAAGAGGATCTCGCAGTGTAGCTGACGATCCTAATGTGTTGGCAGTAAGTTGAAAGAGTACTCAGAATTCCTTCGCACAAACCTTGAGGAGGCCAGACAGGACATGAAGAGGTTCGCTGACCGACATCGTTCAGCAGCTCCGATCAACCAGGGGACAAAGTTCTTCTATCAACAAAGAATTTTGGCACTTCACATCCAAAGCCAAAATGGGCAGACAAGTGGATTGGTCCTTATCGTATCCTAAAGGAAGCACGCCCTGGATCATCCTCTTACGTATTGAGTTTACCCCCTTCCATCAAGATCTACCCGGTATTTCACACCTCACTTCTCACGCCGTACGTGGGGAATACGTTGGTAGGTTGAAAGAGACCAGCTCCACCTCCTGTCATAATTGACGGTGAACAAGAGTACGAGGTCGAGGCGATCTTGGATGTACGAAAACGCTATGGGAAGACCCAATATCTTGTAAGCTGGAGAGGTTATGGTCCAGAGGAGAATTTGTGGTTACCTGAGGACAACCTGTCTAATAGCCTGGACCTGGTGACAGATTTCAAAGCAAAAACCGCTCGCGTCACCACATCCAAGAGGAAGCGTAAGAACTGATCCGCTGGATCAAGGGGACAATGTTATGACGCTACGTTGTGGAGAAGGAATATCAACGACAAAAGGAATTGATTTGATGGTCTACAATTGTATTGTGTAATAAAAAGGGATCGTTCGAAGCCCCTCCGCAAGAAGAGAGGTCTCGTACATCACCATCAAGTCTACCATCCGCATCCATCCTTTACCCCAACGTCAAGTGTGAGATAATCTTTTTTTTTATAACAGTGAGTTTGGATCCATCCAATTATTCCCACTCCATTGATTGAATAGTTTGGAAGGACTAATGCGGAGATTGACTTGTCACAAGACATCGTCTGAGCGGAGATCTTGAACTGTACGATGACTCTCTACAACGCTACCCCCTACTACAGAATTGGCGTCTTCAATTCTTCACTTCTTCCACTTGGCAATCTCAACATCACAGGAGCCACAGCGAGAGACTTCCAATTAAATTTAGCGTGAGAAATCTTCATCATTTCCTGATTTGCATCATACAGGCCAATGTCTGATGAGCTGCGAACTCTTTCTGTTCGTTGTAATTACACGTCCAATCCACACGGCTCTGCAACCCATATTGGTTGGATACTATGGATCACACCATTGAGATGTCATGATAATGATGAGGGCTGATGGACGTCAGGAGACAATACCTCTCTCATGATGGTGTTGGATCCATACACACCTTCTACCTCCTCAACATCTTGCCGACACTCAAAACAAACACTGTCAGATTCCACATCTCGTCCCTCTTTGCAATAGATTTTTCTACCACACAACTGTGATTTCAGGTCAGATTCTTGCTCTGCGGTGTGGGTTCTCCAGTTCCACCACACCAACATTGTCATTAAATTCCAGAAAGGTCTTCACATTGAGTAACATTTCCAGTGACCAACAAGGGTACAGTCTTTATTTTGTTGAAGAAGACATGTTGTGACACTCAAACACCACTCATCTTCTAAATACTACTTTCATGACACCTAATGATCGTGAGGAATTGCAGGAAAAAGATCTCACCCAGTTTGCCTTCCACAAATCCGTTCTTTGGATTGTCGTCTTTGGCAAAATCCTTAGGTAGGAAATTACCACTGCAGACATCGTCCCTCATTACACCCATACTCTTATACGCAGCAGCAACTAGCTCACTGCAGAAGAACGAGTCGTGATTGTCACACAAGTTACCATTGAACAGAGCTCTGAGCAACTCCCCACTGACTTTGTAAGGTCTTCCTGTGGGTTTCAGTGTCGACTTTGGATCCTACCACCTTCAACTGCCCTGCAGAATGATAGGAGATTCGTCATATTCTTCTCTGTTCGATTTGATACACACAAACGTCGGAAAGCAATGGTGGATTCAGCAATCTCATAGTAATATTGAAGTCTGCGATGAAGTCGAAATAAATTCACACCTTTGAACATCAGGGCAATGGACAGAATATCTCATCTTTGATATGGACGATAATGGATGGGATTCGTGTGATGATTGATGATATCAGCATGAATCACCGTCAGGAATGGCCTCTGCAAGATTCAGCTTCGCATCTTCGTCTTTGACAATGATGCCACAGTGATCCCAGTGGGACCAAGTGAGAAGACGAATACCAGGAGATTGAATATAGTTGGTGGACAGCAACACCACATCTGATGCCGTCAGCACATCTTCTCCTCTCTTCCTCACCTCCTGCATCCAGACGGATATGGAAGTGTTTCACGGGCTCTCCTAAATAACTCAACATTCCCTATCTCCCCTCAATCGAATATTGCAGGACAGAACACTCACTATCCCATTACTTGTCTTCTGCATGAGCACATTCAGTGTACAAGAACCGTACTTTCCAGTCAATTGCAGTGATACGTGTTTTGGCTCCTCCTCCTCTTTGAGATCGATCTGAATCTCACTGTGACCAATGATCTCTCTTCTACCAGATCCTCTGCGCAGAGGATCCGCCTGTGAACCGCTGATGAGTGTTACATCAAACATTGTTGGCTCCTCTAATGTGCTGTGCGTGTCAGATTCCAGAATTCATGGTTTCTCTCACAAGGTGGCATCGTCATTCCAAGCTGGATTATGCATGTCGCTGCAGTAGCTGGTGTAGTAAGGAACAGTACCCACACCCATGGAGATCTGCGTTTAAGTCAAACTGTGAATAGAATACTGACAACCACCTCTACAAAGAGCACTTTGGCTGCCTTAGGAAGAGTGCAGTTGCCATCAATCCCAATCACGATTAAATCGACGACGGTTTTAGTCATCGCCGACATTGATGAACCGTTGGTGAATAATCTGACCGATCTGTGGTGACTCTTGAGAAGATCTGGTCGCTGAATAGCACATATGATCCAGGAGGGCCAAAGACCTACGTATACCACTCAAGTGATTGGCGGGCTATAGAGAATATTTGCTGTTCCTCTTGAGGTGGAAACCTCTACGTTTGTTTTCGTACTTTTTTAAAAACGTGAAACTTGGCCTGTCGTCAAGGAATGTCGAATTCATGCATGCGATATTCGTGTACGTACCACCACGGAATCTGATCCACAAGGATAGCAGCTCATATATAGAGCTGGTGGATCAACAAGGCTGCCTTGCCAGTGTGATCCCAAGAGCTGTTTGTTTGCGGTGTCACCTTTTCCGATGAAAGGTTGATAAGGTGTGGTCCAACACCAAATTCCGAACGAAAAGATTCATTTCAAAGATGACCGACTCGCATCCATACCACAAGGGAAAGAAGATCGAGGACTTTTATGAGCTCGGTGAGATCTTGGGCAGGTGAGATTCTCCTCTCGTTGATAGATTCTTACATGTTTAAGAGGTTCCTTCTCCGTCGTCCGCAAGGGCAGGAGCAAGGCCAACAAGAAGTACTATGCCATCAAAATCATCCAGAAGAAGTCTGTTCGCACCGAAGTCTTAGAAAGAGAGATTACCATTATGCAGAAGGTAGTAAAATGAAATCATCAGGACTAATGCGAAGCAGCTGGACCACCCTCACGTGCTAAAGATGAACGAAGTTTACGAGGAGGAACGTACCATCTCTATCGTTCTAGACATTGTCACCGGAGGGGAGCTATTCGAGAAGGTAAGAGAGGAGATTCATGGTGTCGATATTCGCTTAAATCCGTTAGGTTGTCGAACGTGGACATTTCACAGAGCAGGATGCCTCCGCCATTGTCTCTCAGATCGTCGGTGCTGTGGCCTATCTTCACTCTCAGGGTGTTGTTCACAGAGATCTCAAGGTGATTCCCTTTGTCCGATCAGCTTCGACTCACAATTTTAACAGCCAGAGAATCTTCTGTGTGCCAACGACAGCAGCAAAGTGAACATCTATGTTTCTGATTTCGGTCTGTCTAGGATCTTCAGCGATGGAGACTTCCAACAGATGTCCACTCAGTGTGGCTCTCTGGAATACTGCGGTGAGTTGTCTCAGATCTCTCCTTCTCGTCTCACTCTTCATCAGCACCCGAGGTCTTGTTAGGAAGTCCGTATGATCAGAGCGTAGACATGTGGTCTATCGGTGTCATCACTTACATCTTGTGAGTCTCTGTTCATCCTCTTCCCACACCTATCCCTCTTCTCCCACACCTGTCTCTCTTCTCCACGAACCATTTGATCTAACACCTTACAGACTGACGGGCTACTTTCCCTTCTTCGATCCCGACAGGAACCCTGCAGTGCTCTTCGACAAGATCCAGAACGTGGCTTACGATTGGGAGGACTGTCCGGAGGTGAGACACTCTCGTGGCCTCGCTGACACCTCCAGGTCAGCGTGGCGGGAAAATCGTTTGTGTCCGAACTGCTCGTGTACGATCCCAAGAAGAGGATGAGCGCCCGTGATGCGTTGAAGCATCCCTGGTTGAAGGCGAGGGATGATCTCTGTCTCTCCATCTCACGTCAATAGGGAGAGAAGTTGTCCAGCGATAACCTCAACAAGGCCTTCGCCAACATGTTGAAGAACATCATCAAAAAGAAGAAGTGAAGCACTCGTGCTCGATGATCTCTGTTATGAATAAATAATCACTGTCCGATTCTCCTTCACTCGAGTCCCATCTTCACTCGACGTCTCTTCAAAACAGCTTTGAATCAAAATTTTATACATTTCGTCACGTAGTGTAATCCGATGTCAAGCACGGAAATCCCTCCTCATCTTCTCTGCTCTTGTGGTGCTGTGACGCCCAGTGATGAAGGATGCCATTGACGTACGAGACGATGTTATCCGGTGACAGACCCAGTGGGTCTGTCCTCTCTGCGGCCATGTCGATGCTCTTATGCTGTCTCTCGTTCAGTTTTCCTTGATGCGGTCTCTCACCAGTTCTTCCGTAGAAGATAGAAAGGTGTGACTCTCTTGCAATGTCACGGAGCGGACAAGAGAAGGCCAGTCCATGCAGCCAGGTCCCATCAACTTTGTGGAATCGATATCACCCGAGTGAACGAGGTGACCATATTCGACCATACATATCTTCTCGTTGTTATCTAACCACATCACTCTCCTCCTCAGCTTCTGACCGTCGGCCGTTTGAGCGTAGAAATACTTTCGCTTCAGACTGCCTGTAATATCTTCAGTCGTGTGGGAGAGATAGAGCTGAAGGGGGGACAATGAATGTCAGTGATGATGGATTGAATGATCAGAGGACAGGACCTGGATGATACGTGACCCTGCTGGACTTCCAAATGTACCCATCCTTATTCCCCGAGGGTAAGAAACTCTCCTTTCCACCGTAGACGTAGCCGTACACGTTCTGAGGATCTTGGAGGAATTGTGGTGGTAACTTCAATCGGGTGAGGGAGAGGTGCTCTGGATTTCGCGATACATAACGTAGTGTCTCTTCGATGAAACTATCCCATTTGCTTTTAGGCCACCGTGTGGGGACAGGTGGAACCTCAGCAGGAGGAGACGGCCCAAGAGTTTGGTTCGGAGGGCAGCTGACGAAACTGAAACCGATCTTGAGTTGAGGCGAGAGCTGATGAGGTCAGTTCTGTGGAAGGTGATTCAGATAGAGACAGTGACGTTCACCGTTTTGTACTCCGAATGAAAGTAGTAGTTGGACATGGGACCTTGTCGACCGTAACTGGACCTGCCAGTGGTGACGTTCAAATGTGTTTGTATCTGAGGCCCAAAGTTCGATTGATGAGATCGTCTTCGATTGCATTCGACAATAAGCTGATTTCATCTGCTGGTCCTACGAATGTGAGTGAAGAATGTTTCTAATGCTAAATCCGAAGTAGAAGATCTACCATGTCTAAGGAAGCTCGCTGCAGGTGTGTCGTTGTTTTGTAACTCTTTGGCAGTCAAAATGACATAAGGCTGTCCTCCCAAGCTAGTCCTCTTTAACCTGCTCCTGTCAGAAGATAATGCGATTATGTGTTGCACTTGATGTTAAGATCTTTCTCGTGGATCCGCAACACTTCTGTTCGAGACTTCCCTCTGCTACAGACAATATTGACGAGATGCCAAAGTCTTCTGTTCACTTCACTACGTATATCGGATCAACGATTTCGATCGGCATCACATCTTCACCTCCCAGCACTCTGTGATGAGATCTCAGACAGTATTCTCCCTGCCTCTTCGTTACTGAGGACTATTGCTGGCTGAGTGCCTCCGGAGAAAAGAATCGTTGCCTTCTCTGTCCCCATGAAGAGCTGGAAGGCCATCTCCCTCTTTCTGACCTCATGTCCGCTCATTGGCAGTGTCGTCTTGGTGCCCACACAATAAAATCTGGCTAATCCAACGCGTAAATCTGGATATTTGCGTGGTGTGTAATTGCTTGGCCGGCTGTTATCGGCACAGAGGAACAGAGGGGAGGATATCTTTGTTCAAGCAGAAAAGTGTTAGCCAACCCTTCTATTTGTCGTCGGTTCGTGCGATCGCGACGACCAACACTTTCTTAATCAGAATAGCGTCTCATACCCAGCAGTCGATATTCAAATGATGATCAACGTCCATCCTCTTGATGGCCATTCCCTTCTCGCAAATTGAACACCCGCTGACATATCAATGAGGGAAAGGGAAAGGACTGTTGACTCTGAATTACAAAATGCTCGTATCTGTATCCGCGTCTTCTATCTCTTGTTTCTGTCGGATCCATCAGAGAGATGCACACCATGTTTTCGTGTCATACGAGAATAAATTGAAATAAATTGAGGAAGATGTAAACGAAGCCTA
Organism: Planoprotostelium fungivorum; assembly: GCA_003024175.1. Taxonomy (NCBI): domain Eukaryota; phylum Evosea; class Variosea; order Cavosteliida; family Cavosteliaceae; genus Planoprotostelium; species Planoprotostelium fungivorum. The sequence continues at coordinate 12,436 of MDYQ01000096.1, forward strand.
CCGAGAAGAACATCATATCTCGAAAGACTGGTTCGACGACCTTCCATCGATGATGATGTACGTCCCCCTTCATGTTCAGGAACGGGTATTTGAGTGAGTATCCCAGGGATAGGATACTCAAATACTCATAATAGTGATCATCGCACGTGCGATGAGATGGCTTCCCATCTGAGAGGAAGGTGCATCCAAGCAGGATTTCATCACAGAGACGAAGGAGACAGCATCAATGAAGGTGGATCATGCGTGATCGTCTTCATCACACAATGTGATTTGTGACACGATGTGACATGGTGTTGCAACGTAACGCATCATAACTAGAATGAGTATTGGTGAGTGAGTATCCTCCTAAATGAGTGAGAATTCAACGGAAATCCATTCCTGTTCATGATCGCGTCCACTCTCGTGGCAACCCCCCGTAAAGTCCATTGATAAAGAGAGAGGAGATAAGGACCCTCTCGTCACCCAACCACGCTAAACTGTACATCAGAGAAATCTTTCGCCATCACGGTATCCCCAAACAAATCATCACGGATCGAGGACCCCAGTTTGCTAGCATCTTTTGGAACAGCTTCCTTTCGGGAATTGGATCTAAACCCTCGCTATCCACAGCCTACCACCCCGAGACAGACGGACAATCAGAGAGAACCAACGCCATCATCGAGCAATATCTGCGGATATTCTGCAACTACCTGCAAGACGATTGGGTTGAATGGTTGTCACTCGGAGAGTTCACCATGAACAACACCGTTCAAGCCGCGACTGGCATCACTCCCTTCGTGGCCAACACCGGTTTTCACCCACGCTTTGACGTCAACTCCTTCTCTCACACACTGAACGATGCCGCCGACAAATTACAAGACATCATGAAGGAGGTCAGCACCTATCTGCAACAGAGGATTGAAGAGGCGAGGACAACCATGGCTCGCTACGCAGATCAAGGACGACGAGAAGCGCCCACATACAAGGAAGGAGATATGGTCTACCTTTCCACGAAGAATATCACCACGAGACGGCCATACAAGAAATTGGACGATCTACGAGTTGGACCCTTCAAGGTGTTATCAGCTATTGCCAAGGACGGAAAGCCCGCTACCGCCTGCCGACTAGAGCTACCACCTCAATGGACCATCCACCCTGTGTTTCACGTCTCACTCCTATCCAAATTACCTCCAGATACATTTGATCGACAAGAGACGTCCGAACCACCCAACATCATCAACGACGGAAACGAGTACGAAGTCTCTCGAGTCTTGGACTCGAGAATGCATCGCAACAAGTTACAGTACCGCCTACGCTGGAAGAACCGCAGCACCGCTGAAGACGTTTGGGAGGACGCAGCCAAGGCCAAACAGATGGCTGGAGATCTGATCGATGAATACCACCGGAAGTATCCCCGCAGACCACCATTCAGACAAACAATTGGTAATCGATCAGCACCAAGAGTAGTCAGATCGAAGGCGAAACCACAGGATCAACCACCTGAGCCATCGAACGACGACTCCTCGACTCCTGAAGATGACGAGGACACTTCACCCGATCACCATGAGGACAACATCACATCGTCAGATCATCATGAAGACACAGCCAACCCCAGTCCGGCACCTACTACTCGGCCCCGAGTTGGTGAACGACGAGATCGACGCATGCTAGCCTCAGCCGACTGGTGGCTGAACCACTCCGCCAAGACTTCAAGGAGGAAGGAGCGATCAGCACGCCAATGATCACATTTCACGACGACATATTCACGCACGAACGACCCAAGTCTCACTACGTTCAACATAGGATCGTGGGGGACAGTGTCATGCTGTGAATATGACCGCATATATTCGTACCGGATTGTAGATCGTAAAAGGATTAAATCGAAAGGGTTCGATTTAATCCGCTTAAAAGTTAATCCCTCTACAACGATGAACAACCTGCTATGAATAAACACTTTTAGCTTATCGTCAATCGAGCCAGTCTTATCTTACCTGTTAGAGGTGTGGATCCATCGCCACAACGAGTGGTACCCTTAAACGAGCCCCAAAGCTTACAAGCAGAGAAGATAATAGTGCACCGGAAATGCATCCGGGTCAAAAGATCCGAGCTCAATGAGCTCATAGACTTGTTCCAGTGCCTGAAACTCGACGAGAAAGAGGTAACACATCGCATCTCACATCACAAAGATCCCATCCACCGTCTTCTCACTCCTCCGACAGAATCCCGTCTCATCCAAAGATGAAGAGCCCGTCACCTCTGCAGACGCAGAGGCAGATGCGGAGGTCGAAGCAAAGTCCGAGGCTCAGAACTGCAGCGAAGAAGAAGACCCCCACGGCTCCCCCGACGAGGTCTTCCCTTTCATCACGTCCCATCATCTCACACCTCTACAGACCATCGCTTTCCATCATCCCGCCGACGATCTCTACATCTCGAAGGACTTTGACATCCATCAGATGAGGACAAAGAGGATCCGCTGTCGCTACCTATCGAACGGCCGCTATCAACTCGCGTTGCGCGACAAGGTGGTCGCCTACATCGAAAAGGTTCTGGGTCTGTGGACCATCCGAATCCCAAAGTGAGTTGTCATGCAGAAGTCACAACTGAAGCGACACAGGGGAGAGCTGACGTACGGCGTCCTGTGTGAAGGAGAGGAACTGAAGAGGGATGTCTTGACCAGCCACGCTGTCTACACGGTCGTCTACCGTGATCAAGAAGGTGATGTGTCCCATCGTGATGATGATGATGACGAGACTGAGAGAGAACAGTGGACAGAATCGAGATCGGAAGAGTCGAATGGACGGAGGCTGTTGGCTGTACCTTCAGGAAGATATTGGGACAGGGCGGCTGTGGTCTCATCGTCGAGGGAAGATCACCATTCAGCAATTACGCCATCAAGTTGGAGAGATCAGAGTGCACCGAGAGGTAACCATCTTACTTTTCGTCCAAAAAGATGACTTTCCATTTGATTCATTTTAATTCATTTTAATTTATTTTATTCTCTCGGACTGAAAGGGACAGGAGTTCCAGTGAAGCGGACATTGCTCTGAAGATGTCTTCAGGACCAGAGACCCGGCCCTATGTCATTCACACGGAACGTGTCATCCCTGTGAGAGACGTCACACAGCCAGGAGATGACATCATCATCTCTGTGATGGAGAGGTACGTCATCATCATCATCATCTTTTGTCATCACATCATAGACTGACACTCTTTAGAGCCCATCACGACCTTTACGGCTTCATCCGAGCCGTTCCTTCCACCCTCGACAATTACAAAGTGATGGAGAAGCTGGTCACGGGCGTTCAAGCCATCCACACAGCTGGGGTTCTACACTTGGATCTGAAGGTCAGCAGACGCAGCAACATCATGCACATCATCATCATCATGCACATCATCATCATCATCATGCACATCAACATCATCAACATCATCAACATCAACATCATCATCATCACGACTCACACAACACAGCCAGCGAACATCCTGATGGTGGGAAAGGACCCGAAGATTGCAGACTGGGGACTGTCGAAATGGATCAACGATACCTGGATCCTCCACGGCTCAGGCACACCCGCCTACGCTGCACCTGAAGTTCTATTGGGAGACGAACCGAATGCTTCCTCTGACATCTTCTCCCTCGGTCGTATCTTTTACGAGATGATCACCGGACGTGAGATGATGATGATGATGAGCGTAGAGACTGAAGACAAACAGGTCAAATGGCCCACGTGCCTGTTCCAAGCGAGAAAGAAGAATTCTTCGAATATGAGAAGTCGTACAACAAGACGCTGAATGACGAGTTGCAGTGGATCGACTGCTCTACAATGAGACGCCTCTTGTTCACGTGAGTCATAGAGAAGGGAAGAGAGAGTGACCGTGTTAGGATGATGATGCGTGATGTCGAGGAGCGACCGACCACCGAGGGAGTTCTCTTCGAACTGGCCCTGTTGTCAAGACCCAAATCCCCAGTGCAGAAGAGGATGTTCAAGGCCAGGAGGTCAAGCAGACAGCTATAAAACAGAATAAACCAATTACCATTGTACAGACACCAACCATCTCATCATAACATCATGAGAAAGATCGCTCCGGGACATCTGTCTTTCTGTTGAAAGCACAAACATCTCACGGGTTGGACGTACACATGTCGACTCTCAACGTTCATTTATCCAATTAAAATTCGTGGTGGAATGCATTGCTGTCCAGAGCGTGGTAAGATCCCCATATGGCTCTCCTCTTTCTCCAACGGAGGAACAAGATGACGCCGGCCACGATGAGAAGGACTCCCGCAATGGAGCCGATGACGGTCAATGCAATGTCGCCGGCGGTCATCTTCTTCTTTGGTTCTTCTTCTGATGTAGGTTTGGGCTCCTCGGTGGTTGAGGACTCCGTTTCAGATGAAGATGATGAAGTTGGGATGGCATCGGATGATGTGGATGATGATGTGGTCTCGGAGGTGGAGGTAGTGGAGGACGTCTCCGTGGAAGTCGAAGTAGTGGGGACTTCAGAGGTCGGCGCCGATGATGTCGTTGTCACGGTGGACGATGATGATGATGACGATGATGATGTGGTCGGTAGAGCGTCTCGGACGACTTGAAGTGAAGGGATTCCGTTGGTCTTCGCAGATCGATCGAACGCATCGTAAAGTCCTCTCTGCTGAACTTGAATGGCGTTCTCCAGTGATGAAGCGGCGGCGGCCGGCAGCATGAGAGGTGATTGGAGGAAGTTGACCGTGGCGAGGGAGGTGGTCGCTCTCTTGGTGTCGACAGTATCGGAAATGACGACAGAAACGGAATCGGGGGAAGTAAAGACGGTACCAGCGATCAAGACGGAAATATTTTTGGGCGAAATTTCTCCACTGAAACGGAAGGTGACAGTCTGTGTATACTTGAGCGCGTCTACAACGATGTAGATCGAGTAGAAAAATCGAAAAAGGTGGACTCGATCTAAATTCGAATGTCACCTTGGGAACAGGCTCTTCCTCACTGGTCCTCCACACTCGATCTACAACGAGTCTCGGCAGGCCGAATTTTTTGGCGGTCATGTTCATCCGGGTGCTACCACCCCTCTGTAAGTAAAATTCCGAGAAAATTCTTTCCACGGCCAAAGTGGCGCTGATGACATCGTCCATGACCTCTAATTGGAGCAGATCCGATTGTGCACTGACCACCGTGATGTTCTTCGTACGAGAAATTTCCTGGAAAAGTGGAAGGTAAGACGTGACGTTGACTTCCTCTCCAGTAGCAGTGAGGTCGCGGCTGATGCGTACGTAAATGGTCTGTCATTTTCCGTTAATTTTCCGGTCGATGGAATTTCGTCGAGATGTCACCTCGTCTGAAGAATCGACGACAGGTGCTGCGGGTAAGAACTGAGCCGTAGTCCAAATGGCGTCGATGTGAAAGAGGGGAAGCCCTTCTGTCTTGGCCTTTTCGTTCAAATCGTTCTCGTCTCGTTGTAGATTGGCGACGTCGCGACGGATGTTGGTGGAGTCTCCGGTGATGTTGAGGACCAGTCTGGCAAAGTGGCAGACGGGAGAAATTTCCGTGCAATTTTTGGCGGGAACGGCCTCGACGAGGGAGGCGGTGGAGGAGTTGAAAGCCCCGGCGAACACGCGGGAATAATAATCGGAAGATTGTACGCCGTCGGTCTCGTTGTAGTGGAACTGTACGACGATCGTCTAAAAATAGATCAGTCACCTTCGATTTTCCCGCTCTCACTTGGAAGGGGGCAGTACCGGCCGAATCTGAATCTTCTCAGAATTTTACGCGTAACTTTCCACGATCTTTCTCACCGTTGTGGTTCGTGTAGTAGTACTCGGTTGCCTCGTACACCATACTGCCGGGGGCCCAACCGATTTCCACCTTATTCATCTCCGATTGCGGTATCATCTGCACGGAATTTTCGTCGAATTTGAATCCCTCCACCAGCAACTGTCGATGACGTCATCACACGTCATACACGGCGTGGCTCACGGTGTGGGCGTATACGCCGTAGAAACAATATTTCTGGGCGAAATCGGCTCGGGAAGGTTTGATGCTGGCCTTTTGGATGGCGTATGAGAGATCGTTGGAGCAAGTGACGTTGGCTTCTTCCAGGAGGTCTCTCTGTGAGGTCATCAGGTGATGATGATGTGAGAATCTTGTGGTGATGCGTGATGATGAGGCATGTGGTGATGAGAGATGTGATGAAGAGATGAGACGATCACGAAGAAGTCATCGCGATCAGGTGACGATAGTGAAGTTGATGATGATGCAGTGTGATGATGATCTGATGAGAGTAGAAGTAGTACTCACGATGGTGGCATCACCAGATGTCAGGTTGTAGAAAGCAAAAGTGTAGTAGAAAGACGAGAAACCGATGAACTTGAAGTCCTTCTGTCTTGGCGGGAACACCACCGGCACCGGACTGTCAGAAAATTCCCTGATGAACCTGGAGCAGATGTCTCTACAACCTGCCACAAATCAATCGTTTGATCTTTTATTTCATTTTATTTCTCTCACCTTGAAAATCGGAGCTACCGGTGAAGGTGATGTTGTTGACTTCATCATTCAGAAGAGTTGTAAGAGATGCAGACTCACCCTTGGGAACAGTCTCCGTGTAGTTGAGAGGCCAGCATGGATTGACGGTCTTGCTCTCGTTTGCCAACATCTTCAGGATGTTGAGTTGCGCCTGTGCGTTCGTTCAGTCCAATGGTTACATCGCGAAGAGAAATAGATTTGGTTATTGTGATAAATTGGAGAATAATATGAATTGAAAGAGAGAGTATGAATGAATTCGAACGGAAGAAAAAGAAGTCGAAATGTAAAATGAAATAAAAGACGAAGAGAAGATTTTTCACCTGATCGACACCTAGACCTAGCCAAGAGCGGCTGTACAAGTCATATTTGACTTCCTCGTTGAATTGCACCTGTGATGACGTCATCATACGGATAGACGGATAAACGGAAGAATACCAGTGACATATCTGGACCATCGGTATAATTATCCGGCACGTACACCATCTGTACGGATGCTCCTCCCAAATCTGTAAAGTTGAATATTCTGGTTCATTCCATCTACAATGATGTAGATCACCTAACGCTCCCACTGTCTCATTCGCTGGCTGACCCAGACGATTTCCGAGATAGTTTACGGCAACCCAACCGAAAGCACCTGAGAGTTTTAGGAGTTGATGAGATGGAGCAGATCACCTTCTTCGGCGCCCGTGATAACTTGGGCCCAATGAGGGTGGAAGTGGAAGCCTGTCTGAGAGAGATATCCTCTGATGGCGTTCATGATGTAATCTTGAGTGGCGGGGGATAACAGTCTCATGCCTGTCGATGATTTAGACATTGTCATTTTCATGTAAAAGAGGAGATGAAATTATGTGGCGTGATTTCGAGCGGACCTGCGGTTGCCTTCAGATAGAGAAGGGTCGTAGGGATCTTTTCTGCGGGGATGTGTTTTCTGGCGTACTCGATAAGAGGATCCAGGGTATTGATGATGGCCTCTGTGTCGTTTCCAAAACTGCCAATTCCTGTGCCAACTGCAGTCTTGAGCGTGCTCTGAGTGCTGTTGAGAGGACTGGTTGCCAGTTCTGGAAAATGGAAGAGGGTAGGACGATCGGTGGCATCCCATTGATAAATGTAAATTCTCGAGCCAGAAGACCCGGCGTCCTTTAGAGAGTGAGCTCAATGCGATGATATAGAATCCGATTCGACTCACGATGGTGACTCCGTATTCAACTTGCAGAGAGCTGACACACGCGGTGATGGCAAGAAGCAGACACAGCTGAGACGACCTCATACTGTTCCGGAGCAGAGAAAGAAATGCGAAGTCGGTGCTCCGTTCGTTGACACCCAGTCAGAGCATGTCCCCTATCTACAACGCAAGACAGACACTCTTCATGACAGTGTCCTTACACGATGCAGAGTCAAGATGAACAGGTGAGGTGGTCGTCACGTTGGGTGGATGTAGATAACCTCCTTCTCGATCAGCGGCATCTTGCACACCTTTTCATCATCACTGTAGTCCCCTGGATGGAGAGGACGAAATGAACTGAAACGGTGTTCGTTGAAGTAGCTCGTCTACCCTCGACAAGGAGGTGACAGCCTCTCTGTCCCATTTTCTTCGGAAGGTGTGGTCATCGCCCTCAATCCTCCAATTCCAAGACAGTTTTCCACAACGGACCATCAGGTGGGTCTCGAGGACCATGCTGGATCGCGGTGATGCAATCGCCCGAACGGATCACTTTGTTCATCGATCGAGTGCGCTCTTCTTTATCTTCACTGCTTCTCGACCCATTCCTTGTACGTCTCCAGCTCTCCCTTCACCAGCTTCTGTGATGGCTTCACGTCTGCTCCGCCATAGTAACCATACTCTGCAAAATATCGCATCATCTCCCACAGCTCCTCTCCCATCCTCTCGAGCACCACTTCTTTCGGTGGCTGCACGTGAACTACCTTCTTTCCCTTCAGATTCCAAGCCTCCACCATCTCGGCCGGGGTCAGCTCGTCAGTGCAAGCCAAGATGCGCTTGCCGATGGCGAACTGACCCATATCGAGGGCCGCTCTGACCTATGGCACAACGATCAGACGAGGCTGGAAATCCTACGCAGCATCGTCAGAACACCTCCTCTTGTTGCGCTGGTTCTCAGAGAGAGGCATCATGGACCTGTCAACCTGCTGCATTAGAAGATGAATGACGACGGTGTGCGGGTTGATTACTTCTCCTGGTCCTCGGTCTTTTGTTGAACCATTTCCTACTCCTTCTTTGGACTGAGGACTCCTGAGGTGAGACTTCGATCTACACATCGTTCGGTCTCACACCAGAATACGCTCACTGAGGAGACATCGAGCTTTCTGACGTTCGAACATTCTGCCTCCGTCTAAAGCGATCGCCGATTCCTCTTGCAGGCGAATGGCCTTCCATTTGCAAATCCCTCAATTTGCACTGTGCAAGTAGAGAAAAATAGAACGAGCACGGACGAACATCATTCAATCCAGAACCGGAGAACATGCATGACATGAGTGGATCGCCAACAAAGTAGTGCAAATTTCCTATCATCCTCGATAGGTATAGCATGGGGGTCAGGATCTCTGTTCTTCATGTTTCGATGATAAATCAAAACAGAAGTGGGCTTGTAAACCCCGAAAACACAGACACAATCACCATGCGATGAACGACACAAGCGTGACACCAACTCCTCCAAGTAGTGATATCCTCTCACTCCTTCCTACGGATGTTATATTACACATTCTCGATCACATATCATCTGCCGAGTTACTTCCCGTCAGCTTCACGTGCTCTTCTCTGTCACGACTATCGACTGACATTCTCGCTGGTAAGAGGTGCATCGATCAACTCCCCTCGCTGTTATTTCCTTGCACGGCCGAAAATGTAGTCATGTGGTGGTCCAATTACATCCGCCCTCCGTGTGAAGAAGAGAGAGTCATCATCGCTGAGACAGACAACCTTCCTCTATTGGTTCGATTACACAAGAAGGTAGCGTCTCCCGCGAATCGACCTGACTCATAGGACACAGGTCACACCCGATATCAGGAACATCTATCTATCTGCACTGATCAAGAGTGGAGATGTCGATGGCATCGAGTGGGCGTATCATTGTGACGACGAGAAGAAAGAGATACCGGAAGAACAGTATCCTCTGTTATTGGACCTCTCCGCTTTTCACGGCAGACTTGATGTCATCCAGTGGGTGATGAACTTATCACGAGATGACCTGGTGATTATCGTACATTCATGTGACTTCATCTCTCCCGTGCTCCATTTGAATCGACACCATCTATCCTCTATCCATCTCATCGACTCTGCAGTACGAAGATCTATCCAATGAGGTCCTCAGTTACGCCGCTTTGGGAGGACAGATGCAAGTCATCCTCTTTATGAGAAGACACGGTGTCCCTCTATCTCGACAGGCTTTCACGAGCGCCATCGCTGGAGGACACCTTCACATCATGCAGTTCCTCTTCGAATCTGGTGTGCCTCTGTGTGAGACTCTTACGTCACAGGCAGCCATCTCTGGGCGTTTGCATCTGTTACAGTGGCTGAGACAGAGAGGGTGAACATGATGACACGTCCATCACATGATGTCAACGCGATGGATAGATGTCCGTGGGATGGAACGACAGCGTATCAAGCGGCATTGGAAGGTCACATCGACGTCTTAAAGTGGTGTCATGCGAGTGGCTGTCCCATCATGTCCGACTCCATGGTGGCAGGGGCCAGAAGTGGCAGCCTCCAAGTCATCCGGTGAGCGATCGTATTCCTCTCATCAGACAATAAATAGGAATAAAATAAAATAAAATGATCGATTCTGACCGCTGCAGGTTTTTACATGAGGTCGTGGGCTTGACATGGCATGCAGAATTGGCCTCATGCGTGAACGATTTAGAGGCTTTGAGAGAGTTGGTCGGTCTCGGTTACGCATGGAACGATCGTCGCTGCTATTCATCGGCCATGTGTGGCGTTTCAAATGATGATGAAGATCATCACATGATGGGTCCCCCCGAAGAATCTTATTGGAGGGCTCTAACGTGAGTGCAGACATGTGACGATCAACGACCTCCGCGATGATGTTCATCATCTAAGACTCACATTCTCAACGCTTCGTCACATCATCTTCATTCTCTCCGTCGTCAACGGAACACGGTCACCCGTCCATCATCTAATCATCATCTAATCACAATCACCATCGTCTCATCATCACCGCTGTCACTCATCTACAATAGAGAAAAGGCTACGCCCAGCATCTTCCACGTTCGATGCCACCTGCGACGGAAGAAGAAAGAGAACGAAGGAAAGAAGATCATGATCTGGATCCTTTGTGACAAACACAATTGGACACACGAAGAAGCCACGGCTCGCATGCAGACTGCATCGGACAAGAGTGATTACCTCTCGCTTTACTTGGAAGGCTCTACGAAGGCGGAGAAAGCGAAGAGACAGAAGACAGAAGAGGTTGTTGTATAAAGACGAGAGAAGACGATGTCTGCGATCGCCAACACAGGGAGACGATCCCGTCGCGTACGTAACTTGGAATTGCCGGTCATGAAATGATTCTCGGACCCCGATCGGATAATTCGGAAGAATTGAGTCTTCCACGAGAAATCACTAGCAAAGCAAGACAACAACAACACACGCCAGGTAACATGGGAGCGAATTTATCTTACGAAGCGAACGATTTGAGTGGAAAGAATGTCATTGTCACAGGTGGCAATGCGGGTGAGCTGATGCATGTATGATATCGCTCTGACATTCTCCTCCAGGTATCGGTCTTGTCACTGCACGAGAGTTAGCTAAATTGGGTGCATCAGTCACCATCGGTGAGCTACCTTCCACCTCCATTTCTCACGTGCATAGCCTGCCGCGACCCCACACGTGCACAGAATGCCGTCGAAGAGCTGAGTAAGGTCGGAGCCAACGTCCAGACACTGCCTCTCGATCTGGCGTCGTTCGAGTCGGTACAAACCTTTGCCAAATCATACGGAGAGAAGCATGATGCCCTTCACATCTTGGTTCTTAACGCTGGAATCATGGCTCTTCCGGAGCGAAAGACGACGAAAGACGGACTCGAAATGCAAATGGGAACGAATCACTTCGGTGATGACATCCATCTTCCATCAACGGGAGCGGAGCTCACGAAAAACAGGTCACTTTCTCTTGACTGGTCTTCTCATGGATCGTTTGAAAGCAGCCCAAGGTGCTCGTGTCGTTACGGTTGCATCCTCTGCACATCAGATGGCAAGTTTAGACTTAGACGATCTCCAATCCGAAAAGAATTATTCCAAGTGAGTCCCATCCACACTCACACCCATCACCATCTCATCATACGATCACGTTCCATCATCTGCACTCCCTGTGTTGACGTTCTAAAGGTGGAAGGCATACGGTAACAGCAAACTGGCCAACGTTTTGTTCGCAAAGGAGTTACAGAAGAGATCCGATGCAAACGGATGGAAGATCGATGCCTTCTCCGTTCATCCCGGAGTCATCGGCACCGACTTGTGGAAGTGAGTGATGAGAGAGAAGAAGGAGAAGATTTGACACAGACAGTCACAATTCGGGAGTTCAAGGTGCATTCCTTCGGTTCGGTAGAAAGTTTATGAGAGGTGAATCAACATCGTCATCATCACGCGTCCACCTTCAACTTCCATCACGGCCGAAGATGCATCATCTCCCGATCTCCTTTCATCGTCATCGTGCCTCAACAGCTACACCCTCTAAACTCGCACAGATACGGAAGAAGGTGCTAAGACTTCCCTCTACTGTGCCGTAGACAGAGACGCAGAGAAGAACAAGGGCGGATACTTTTCAGATTGTGCACCAAAGTCAGGAACATCGGCCACGAGGGATGACGAGCTGGCCGCAGGTCTGTGGGAGAAGAGTGAAGACATCTGCAAGGTCAAATACGACGCATGATAGATAAAGAAGAGGGAGAGATGATGTCGGTGAGAAGATGGTGTGATGATATCGCTGAGACGATCGTTGATGACGAATGAGATGGAGAGAGTGGGAGGATGAGAGGGCGACGGGTTCGATGTGGAATGAGATGTGATGATGGTTACGATGGACGATGAATCGTTGACGACACGATCTCGATAGAAGAGTCGCACACTGTTCAAAGTCACCGATGAATTCTCTCATCACCTCCAGACGAAAGAGAAGAATCAACCTTTTATTGTTTGTTGAACAACTTTGGGTAAGAGAGGTAGTTATCGTACAGGTCAAAGCAATCCTGCGATGAGATCTTCTCCCAACCGTTCTTGTCAATGTGATAGACATTGATGATGGCACCACTGTATGCATCACGATGAGTGGCTCCAAAGATGGCTCTTCTGCCTGTGACAGATGAGTGAGAGACATAGAGGTTCGGACGCACCCAGCTCGGTTGCCTCTTCCTTTGTGAGATCCATGCGGTAGCCAGCGTCCAGAATACCGTAGGCGTAAGTTGATCCAGATCCGACGGAGAATATGTTGTTCTCTAATCTCGTTCCATCACTGTCAACGTACCACAGCTGGGCGCCTCTCTTGTCCCAACCGGCAATCATGGTACCCTGATTGAAAATGTGAGATGAGATGATTTCACATCATGGAAAAGAGGTGAAGAGGTTCGAGAGAAAGTCTCACCATGGACAGACCGTATCCTTTGTACGAGTAGACGATGTTGGACAGGATCTTGGATGCAGCGGCGACTGAGATTCTCTCCTTGTTTCTGAGCTCAAACAGGCGACACTGTCTGCCCAATTCTCTCTCCCAGTAAGAACAATCGGCAGCTCCTCCGGCCATGGTACCCAACAGATATGGATTGATCTCGATCACCTTCTTCACTGTTCCAGAAGCTGAAAGTGTCAATTCGATGAGACGCGTGAAAGGTAGATGATGATTTCGAATCGAGATGCATTGGAATGGATGGACTCACCAATGTATGAGCCCTGAGTTGAACGTGAGTCCACAGCGATAACGACTCCGTGGTCGTAGATGAAACCCAGAGTCGTCGTACCGTGAGCCATTTCGATGGGCGCCGGTGCATTAGCCTTCTGGAATGTGTCTCTGATGAATGTTGCCGGCTATAATGTATGTCAGAATGCATGAAAATGCATCACATCACGCTCACGTTCTGAACGGCGGGCAACACAAACTGTGAGCTGGCATCATTTAAGAGAGCATCGTTTGAAGAGGGTGTGAGAATGTTCTGTAGGACTTCCATGTCTATATACGTGTCCTTTCTGTTCAATGTGATGATGCGAGAGCAACGCGATGTATGACGTCAGATTGTGTAATCATCTACAAACGCTACGTTTTTTATCATTGTTTTTCCCATGATTCAGCCAGTCAGCCGGCGTCTCAAGCGGCTCTGCAGCTGCATTCACCTTCGATAGATAGAGTTCATATCAGTGAATGTGTGGGTAAATGAATGTGTAGCATTGTAGACAGGCTAATGAACTATTTATAGAAGCAAAAGAGAGGGAAAGCCATTCAGACAAATCCAGCGACCGATCCGTAGATCACATCATACAGGTGAGAACACATGCACATCTCTTCGACTTCTATCGTAGTCCCTATACTTACGTGAGAGGATCAAACCGTCTCTGACCTTTGTTCAGTTCGAGAAGAATGTCCGCCGATAGAAAGGCCATCATTAAAAATGCCGATATGGCTGAAGACATGCAGCAAGACGCCGTAGATTGCGCCACACAAGCACTGGAAAAGTTCAACATCGAAAAAGATATCGCCGCCTACATCAAACGCGAGGTAAAAATGCGGACGTGTCTTTTCGATGTCTTCTCACCTCTTCAGTTCGACAAGAAGTACAACCCCACCTGGCACTGCATTGTCGGCAGAAGTTTTGGATCGTATGTTACACACGAGACGAAGCATTTCATCTACTTTTACCTTGGACAGATCGCCATCCTCCTCTTCAAATCCGGTTAATAGAAGTGTCGTGTAAAAACCATCGTCCCTACGTTTTATCGATTCGCAAAGTCTGTAATTGATCCCGTATGATGAGCTCTAATGCTTGCTGATGCGATGCTTGAAGGCCGTGAAGATTCGCGAAGTCTCTAGCAAGTGCCACAGGGTTCGAAGACTCGTAAATGGCCATTCTTTCCGTTCTGTGTCGATCAGATCGATGATATGACGTCCCAACTCACTGTTCTTCAGAGATGGCGATGTCTAAGAACATGACGGGTTCGGTGTGGTGCGTCTTCGACACCGAATCACTCAGTTGAAACGGTTTCGAGTCGGTGTACCTCTTATACTCCTTGTTGAATTTCTCCATCTCTGATACCTCCCTCTCGATGTTGACGTGTCTCATCCTCGATACCGTCTTATCGAAGCCTGGTGGTCTCTTCGTGGCAGTCTTCTTCCTTTACAGTGTGAGCTGCATCATCGCTGTGACTGCTCACTGGTGTGATGTCGTTTTGGGCTTGAACGTGCAGTTTCTGAGCTCCTTCTCTGCAGAAGAAACGGCTGCTGGTTTCTCCGCCATGGCTTTGTTATATAGGAGTTCAAATCTTTTCATCTGATGAGATGTCAGGTGAGGTCTTGTAGCAGCATCATGATCATGGTGAAATACTCTCACCCTTCCCTCTTCTGGTGGATCTTTCTTCGGTTTGTTGATCTTCGGCGAGAACTTGCATTCTTTCATCAGATTCTCTTGTCGCTTCTTTTCTCTCTCTTCTTGTTTCTTCTTACTTTCCTCGGCTCTCTTGTATCTATGAAGACGGTGAGTCATGTTCTTGTCGTGATCAGTTGAAAAAGATGATGGGCAACGTTGGTTGTGAATGAACTGGCGTCGTGTGCAAACGATGTCCTTGATGAATTCCCCACAATAGCTCAAAACGGTCTATACTCCCTTCCTCTGATCCTTGATTGGCGCTGGGCTTCGCCATCAGGGTCGGTTTGAACGTAGGCAGCGGTTCTTCTGTGACATTCTCCCTCTTGATGTATGATATCCGATAGAAGTTGTAACTCCACAGCCGCCGTTGAAATTCTGCCGCAAGTTGTATGACTTCATCAGTGCCCTGCACGACATCAATTGGATGACATCACACGGTGAATGTCCGCCGTCTCACCTCTTTGTACTCGTCAGAGTTAATGAGATCTGTACAAGCTAATAGCACTAATCTGTATGACGTCACGAAAGTCACGACGCCAGAAGACATCACTTGTGCAGAGTGGCCCAGGCGAAATTTTCACTGTCCGTCTCATCCAAATAGTCCATCAGACTCGCGAGAAAATTATCATCCTCTTCCTGATCGCCATCTTCACTCTCTCTTCATATGTCCTCCTCCTCACCTCTTCTCTCAAAAATTGGATCTCTTGCATGCCTCCCCTCAATTGGTCCATCGTGATACGATCGAAGACCAATTCTTCTTCTTCTCGTTTCGCCCTTGTGATCAATCCATAGCGCAAGTCCTGACTCCGTGAGATGAAAGAAGGGTGACACCGTAGAGCCGCTCTCACCTTCTCGAATTTGTTCCTCAGAACTTTGATGGAACGAGGATTGACCACGACAGTTCGATTGGCCGCTTCTTCTCTCAGTGTGTCTTCGAAGACCAATTGCTGTCTCGTCCTCCTCTCTGAAGCATCTTCGTGCAGTAACTTGACCTTTCTCTTCTTTCAGTCTCCGCTCATTCGCGTCATCATCGCTCACGATCGTCTCGTGCATCTGTGGATTCAACACTGCAAACTTTTTTGGATGTTCGTTCTTCGGTGTCGTCTTTGTTCTCATGTTGTAGAGTCGCTGGTGGACGGGCTCTTTATGCTTGACGGTGTTTGCAAAGGGAGATATCTCTGGACGGAACTTGTGTTCACGATCGAAACCTCCATCGTATGTCGCGTAGAGAGATGAGATGTTCGATTTCGTGCTCGATTCCAGACCGAACCTCTCTACACCCTGAACGAGATCAGGTGATGAGATGGAAAAGATGAAGGTGTGGTGACGATGTGATCTTCGGCCTCACCCCTCTGACACCGTTCCAATCGGGTCGCAATTCACCGACGATGGGAGAGATCCTCACGGGTGAATCGGGTCTCACAGGATACTTCAACGACGATGAAGGTGACATCTTGGGTGATCTTGTCGATGGCTCACTCGCTCGATCGCTAAATTTCGGTACGGGAGTGTATCTTGAGTTTGGAGTGAGCCGATCGGAGTGATCGAGGAAGTTGTTGTGAAGTACGTCATCATCTTCGTCTGAGTCGTCTTCGACAAAGACGTTACTGCTGTGAGTCATAGGATTGTTGATCTTGTGGTTGGCGAACGGGCTGCCGCGACTGTTTGATGTTGTGTGCTGTGACCGACATCAGACTCGTTTTATATGGTAGTTCAATGGAGTCATTCATGATGATAGCCGCAGCCAACACACAGCAGAGATATTTCGAGTGATGATTACATTACCTCTTCCGGTTGTGATGCGATGGATGATACAGAGCCTGTGGGTGTCGTTGTTCCACTCTCATCATTCAGAATCGAATTGATGCGGTTCAAGATGCCCTGCGCTTTTGAGCCCAGAGCTGATGTCTTGGGCTCAATGCGTTCAGGAGTCTGTGTCTTTGGTGTGCCAGACCGACTTCCCTGCGGTGAAGCTGTCTTCTGTCTGTTTCTATTGACTGGCTGATGCATGATGGTGCCCCCCGTTACGGAACGAGAACACCCAAAATAAACGCTTGTAGAGAAGGCCTCTTTTTGTATTTCAAGCTGAGCTCATCGTGCTCTGTAAGCAAGACGTGTACGAAACATTGCGCAGTACAGTTCAACAATTATATAACGTGACAAAGACGATGCGACAACCAGATGAGAAGGGTACGTGACGATGATCTTGGTATGCATCTGATTTCAAAAATCTATAGATGTTCTCGTCAGATAGACAGTAAACACGAGGTGACCCTGTTTGAGCCCGTGGATGGCTTGGCGGGAAATATTGACTGAAATCTGCGATAAACGGCCGAGGAGATCGACATCACATCAGCATGAGCCAAGGGATCGATGTTGGAGAGTCAAAATCAAATCAGAGAACATCACAACCTGCGATAGGTGAATTGGGAGGGCAGATCCTGCAGGAGGCCCTTTCCGTATCATCTAATCCGTGGGACACAATCAAACAGTTCCAAGAAGATAATGAATTGAAACATGAGGAAGATGAGTCGTTTTCTCTTTGTCTACGACGACTTATCTTGTCTCACGAGTGAAATGTCTCCCTCTGTTGGATCTATTAGAGGTACCGCGGCGAGCCGTTTACCAACACGTCTTTCAACAGCTCAAATCGAAGTTGATCGAGAGGACGAATGACATGAAAGTAGAGGGGTATATGATTCAAATCGTTAGCTTCTAGAAGATCTCCATCTCATCTTCGGCTGCAGTCTGCTATCATTGCTAGAGAAGACCTTCCAGTACATCTCATTCCAAGAACTGAGTGATATCCCCATTCACATATTGACTCTCCTTCCACACATACCCGACCAATATCTTCAAATCCTCAGCAATCAACCGTCTCTGTCACAGGTTCGATCGATTAACATCGTTCATCCCGCACCATTAACATATCACAGAGGTGTCCATTAGATCTCAAGAGACAGATATGGCAAGTCAACGAAGGTCTCTTCAGAGAATGGGCCGTCCCCATCATTGAAGAGTATGTGACCTACTACAACCAAGCCATACAGAACACACACTCTGATCATTCGAGACTCATCGTAAAGTGAGTTCTATTCTCCTCATCATCTCCCTTCTCCTACTCTTCTCATCATCGTCATCCAACATCACCATCGTTTGTCTCTTCTCATCATCACTCTCTTCTCTACATCACCATCGTTTGTCTCTTCTCTTCTCATCATCACCCTCTTCTCATCACTATCCTCTCTCATCACCCACGGCAGAAGAGAAGATAATCCCAGTCTAAATCAATTGCTGGACGGTATAGGCCACAGCTTACAACTGTACAACTGGTGTTGTCATTATGTCAGAAACCTCTTCGTCAACACGTCACGCTATGCCTTCTGTTCTCTCCGCAGCGACCTCTGTATGGCCATGCACGATGCCAACCGAATCCAAGTGAGATTTCATCCGAATTTCTCTCCACGATCTACACTTTTGTAGACTGTCCTCCTCTTTATCATTTTAATACATTCTATTCTCTTTCATTCTCACCCTATTCTCACCCTATTCTCACTTTATTCTCACTTTATTCTCAGGTTATAGAGAACGACGGCAGCTACCGTTTCATCTGGCTTCTCAACGCCTGCATCAACGGCTCCTCCCTCGACCTCAGAAAAATCCAAGAACTCAAATCTTTCTTCGACACGGTGCACTACAACGATCACGTGATCGGCGACGTTGCCATGGTTGCCGCCTCACCCGCTTCCGTTCGTCTCACTTGTAAGATTGTCTATGACATCCTCTACGAGAACGCAAAGAGGGGAGTCAACGAAGTGAGAGAGGACGATGAGTCTCTGTTGTACGCGACGCACTTGATGTCTATCGCGGGGAGAGCAATGGATATATTGAAGGTGAGAGGATGGCTGGTTGTAGATGAAGACAGTGGTGTCGCGCGCTTCGTGAAATAAAATAGAATAAAATAGAGCGTCGCGTCACGATACAAATCAATTGAAATAAAATAAAACTCGATACTGAACCATTCCAGGAAGGAAGGTACGTCATCCCCACACCCGAGACAGAGACAATGTCCACCTTCTACCCTTATCTTCAATCTATTCTCCTCCAAGATATTCAATCTACAACCGACCACAGAGACGACCCCACCCCAAGGTCCCCCACGGTGTGATCACGTGACCGTCTCATTCGATTGAAACCCTCCAGCGAGAAGAAAAGGTCAGGGAAAATTCCATACAAGGCTGGACGGTCCATCTACAATCAGCCAATCATTTCATACCGAAGAAAATGTTATTGTATTACATCTACGTGAAGACATCGAAGAGGGACACGCACGTGATGACACCTCTCACGAACCTCATGATGTCTTGTCTAAATGTATCCGAAGTCGTCGGCCCCGAAAGAGAGTTTGTCATCACGCTCATCAACGAAAACATCACGGCGAAGGTGAAATTTCCCAGAATCTTCCATCTACAACGACTCAATTTTTTCAGAACGGAACGTTGAGGCACATGGTCATCGACGTCTTCCTCATGCAGTACCGAGAAGAGAGTTTCTTCGTCCAACAGCAGATGGTTCGATTCTTGTGTGAGAGTAACTTGAGGATTCCCACTCTCGTGCACTACATCCACAAGACCATCCCGCGGAACTGCAACGATGCCAGGCTGTGCCAACTCTATACGAACATCACGAACCGCTACCGGGTGAGATTTATTGTCGATCTACAACGAGACGCGTCGAACGATCTACAACGAGACGAGTCGGGATTCGAATGTTGAATTCCGAACAGAGTCGGATCACCGAGGCCAACGCCCCCTTCTTGTTCAACTTTATCCAAGGGAAGCCGGTCGACTTCTCCAGGAGCCTTCCTTCTGCTTCTTCTCCTCCTCCGGCAGACCGACACGAGACACCATCATCGCATGCCATGTCTTCATCGTGGAGTCCACCTCAGCCCATGTCTCCCGAAGAGCGAGTTCAACTTCCGTCCGGAGTGCCTTACGGTTTTCCGACTGATCTGGGGAACGATGATGAATGAAAGAGTGTATGAGTGATGTCGTCTGTGTGATGTCGTGTGATGTGTGATGGTTGTTGTGTGATGTGTGACGACGGGAAGGAGTGATGAGTGAAGAGTGCAGCATGAGACTTGCGACGTGTTTGCTATGATGATGGAAGGAACAAAGTGGAATGGATATTATCACCATGATGTGATAAAGAGTTCATTGAGAGGAAGGTGGTAATGAGCGAAGTTGTAGGAAGAGAACAAATGGAAGTGTGGGAGTGTGAAGTATAGTATACTATAAAGATCTGGATTGTGAATGTCTTCACCTTTTGTCAACACTCGCTCAGGCACTCAGCAATTCAAGTGATCGAGAGATGATCACACGCGTGAGCGAAGATGAGGTCACAAGTGATGGGGACGAATCGAAGAGAAATAGTTGTATCATCGTAGGATCTATATCATCCTAAAAGAATCGAAGATCATCGAATTATTGGGATTCGAGATGTGTTGTCGAGGATCTCTATTGATGTTCCCTCGTCAAGTTACTTCATTTTTTATGTGAAATACCACTAACAATTGCGGTCAAAATGATTACAATCACATATCATCACATCGCATCCGTCCATCACCTCTTCGGGAACCTTCACATCCATACGAAAAAGCTCCCCCAACACGTCCGACACCTCCACACACTCTTCAAAGTCCTCTCGAGCCCGTTCCTCACAAAAAAAACGACAGTCAGTAAGATATCATGAAAAAACAAATGACACAGAGGAAGGTGAGAGGATTGAAGCGATTGACTCTTGATCCTTTTCGGTCCATCAGCATCGGCATCCTAACAGCACACAATGGTTGACAGAAGAGTTACTTACAGAAGGAGACACTCCTACAAGAACATCTCTAACCGTACCCACACGTGAGTCTATCATGATTCATGTCTATCGTGATCGAGATGGGAATATGATGGAGGAGATCATGTTGGAGACGTTCTGTATCATTGTTCATGGATTGTGTTCAGGGTTAAGACCTCTGGTGGCCGCATCGTCGCTCACTACCTGAAGAAGAAGGGAACTAGCCCCAAGTGCGCTGACTGCCACGTCAAGCTCGCCGGTGTGAGTGGCCCATCTCAATCGTCCTCTTTTCACGATCTCTTCGATCCACGATAACACGAATCATATCACCCATCGTCGAACATCTACACGCATGGAACTCATGGAATGTCCATAGATCCCCGCTCTGAGACCCCACCTCTACCGTAAGGTCTCTTCCCAGGACAGATCCGTCTCCCGTGCCTACGGAGGAAACCGCTGCGCTACCTGCGTCCGCGAGAGGTGAGAAAACTATTCTCATCTTCTTTGTAACGTTACGTGCATCGATGGAAATGGTAGTGTCTGATTTGTAAACAGAGTCGTTCGTGCTTTCTTGATTGAGGAGCAGAAGATCGTCAAGCGTGTGCTCAAGGTGAGCTTCATTCCCATCATCTTCCCCATATCGTATCCTCTTCGACATCACATTTCTCATCGTGATGACAGGCTCAAGCCCAGACCCAAAAGCAGTAAGGATGCAATAAATTTATGCGGTGCTATCACAAGTCTCCATCTTCATCTTCCCATCTCACGTATTGCTCTTTGCTAATGAGCGTTCAATTGACATGGATCGTTCAGACAGAAACAATGAAAGAGAGACGATGTTGGACACGATCGATTACCGAATCACATCGACATCACAATTTTCCCTCTCATCTTATGAGCACGCTCATCAGCAATCGATGCATATGAAAGAGGATATTCATCACATCATAACATGATTTTATAGACAATTGAGAGACGATGGACGATCAGTACAGCCCAGTTCCTCATGCATAAATAAAATAAAACCCAATTTTACGCGATAAGAAAAGTAGACAGCTACATCATCTCCGACCCGCACATCTTCCAAAAACATCAGGTACTCGCATGTTCCCTGACAGAATCACACTCTATATAGATTCCCCGCTCTAATATGACTGACATGAATTTAGAAATGTCTTCCAGACTCTTGACTAGCTTGAAGAAGGTCCCCGTTGAGGTGTACCCTGTAGTTGCCTCAGTTGTCGGAGGTTGTGTCCTCTCTGGCTGGATTCTTGTCCACAACTTCAACTCTAGCCACGAGTTTGTGAGGAGAATGTGATGTTTGATTCGGCTGACTGAGCTCAAGGTCATCAACAAGAAGAAGGGATGGCCTTACATGGAGGAGGAGAAGAGCAGAAACGAATACATCAAGCGTGAGTGGTTAGATATGAAGAGACGTAATTGAAGACATTGCAGGACTGTTCCACAAGGAGAACATCAACAGTGGAGACGAGATCGCTGACAGACGCAAGGGTATATAATCAATCTTCTTGAATAGATGAAGAATCATTTTCAACGCCAGGTCACATTATTTTCAACTCGATCTGTGGCGGTCAAAACCGCTCCATTTACATTCTATATCTCGTCAAACTTTCCATCTATTATAGAGTATATTCACAGCGCAGCGACAGCGAGTCAACAACTGTCCTGTTCCATCGTTCACCATCACGATCACGTTTCAACCCAGTGTACAGCATCACCTCCTCGTTAATACACCTTTCGGTCTTTCAGATAGATAGCGTGCACGTGACATCAGGCGTCCTGTCGCTGTTCGTGTTGTCTTCCCCCCTTTTTTTACAATTCTCACTTTGTAATCTGAAACCACAACATCAGAGGAGTCAGATATGAGCGCCACGCAGACACAGACGACCATTCAAGGTCCTTCCACCACTATCGATGCCGAGTTGGACAAGATCAAGCAGATCTTCAGCGAAGAGCTGACCGCTGGCATACCTGAAGAGCTACCCGAGATGCCTCAGTGGGATGAGTCGATTCCTCACGCCCCGAAGCGTCCCATCACTTTCACGGAGGAGACATTCAAGGTGATCGTCTATACGATGATGATCATCGCTGGAACCACTCTCTGAAATATTCAGTTGGCCATTCGTAATGCACTTCGTTACTTTCCCTCCAAATTCCACGCTCAATTGGCGATCGAATTTGCAGACGAACTGAGAAAGTATGGACATATTTACATGTACCGTCTCAGACCCACGAGGTGATTCCTTTGACTCTCACCACGTCCATGATAATGATCCATTCGAACAGCTACGAGGTCAGAGCTTACCCCATCGACGTCTATCCCGCCAGATGTCGTCAAGCCGCCGCCATCATGTTGATGATTCACAACAACCTAGACAAGAAGGTGACATCCATCTCCATTCCATCCCACCTGCCATACTCCATACCTCTCATCTTCATATGCATCTCATCCACTAAAGACATCTCACTCTGAGACAGGTCGCCCAATACCCACACGAACTCGTTACCTACGGAGGCAACGGCAGTGTGTTCTCCAACTGGGCTCAGTATCGTCTCATGCTGAAGTACCTCTCCGAGATGACCGAAGAACAGACGCTCGTCATGTACTCTGGTCACCCCATGGGTCTCTATCCTAGTCATCCCGTGAGAACATGACATCTCCATGATGTCGCTCGTCTATGATGTCTCTCATCATCCATGATGTCGCTCGTCTGTGATGTCTCTCATCACCCATGATGTCGCTCATGTATGATGATGCGCATGGTTGATGATGTTGCACCGATGATGTTGATGCTCATCGTGCGATAGGGTGCACCCAGAGTCGTCGTCACGAACGGAATGGTCATCCCGAATTACTCTTCCAAGGCAGATTACGAGACCATGTATGCCACCGGCGTCTCCATATACGGACAGATGACCGCAGGTTCTTACTGCTGTGAGCCACCCTCTATGTCACGTAGGATTCACTGACACGTATAGACATCGGACCCCAGGGCATCGTCCACGGCACGACTATCACCGTTATGAACGCGGGCAGAAAGTATCTCGGCGTGGAAGACTTGAGAGGAAAGGTGAGATATTCTTCCGTGGAGAAGGATTCGACGATCTACAACGAGACCCTGAATGGAACAGGTATTCATCACGAGTGGACTGGGTGGAATGAGTGGGGCCCAGGGAAAGGCCGGAGTCATCTGTAACTCCGTCACGGTCGTCGCAGAAGTCAACGGTGGGTTCATCTGAACGCGACTGTTACGTACGTTACGTACGTACTCATGCGTAACAGAGGCTGCTTTGAGGAAGAGATACGATCAGGGATGGATCATGGAGATCGTCTCTGGTTTAGATCAACTTGTAGAGAGACTGAAGAAGGCGAGACAGAACAAAGAGGTGATGGAATGGTCATGATATCGTACGTACGCCACGTACTGAACGTAAACAAGGTTGTATCGATCGCTTACCACGGAAACATCGTGGACATCTGGGAGAGACTCGCCGGTGAGATTTCGATGAGATTTCAATGAGATCAGAGATACGTAACGTACGTATTGACTCGTTGTAGTGGAGGACGAACTGTTGGTCGAATTGGGAAGCGATCAGACTTCGCTGCACAATCCTTATCACGGTGGATACTACCCTGTCGGTCTCTCCTTTGAAGAGTCCAACCAAATGATGGTCGAAAATCCCGATTTATTCAAGTGAGCCTTTTATTCGATTTTATTCTTCCCTCTCGGCGAGAATAAAATAGAATAAAAGTAACGATTCGACAGAGAGAAGGTGCAAGAGAGTCTGAGGAGGCAGATCGAAGCCATCAACACACTCTCCTCTCGTGGTATGAAATTCTGGGACTATGGAAATTCATTGTGAGCGTTGTAGATCGATGACGTATGATGACGTCATACAGCCTGTTGGAGGCCTCCAGAGCGAAGGCCAACGTGATGGACGAGAAGGGAAAATTCAAGTACCCCTCTTACGTACAAGATATCATGGGTGATATCTTCTCTCTGGGATTCGGACCCTTCCGTTGGTGAGAATTTTCTGCGAATATTCTGGGAAAAGACGGAGAATTTCAATGTGATCACGTGATGATATACAAGATGATCAGAACATGAACAGACACATGCGATCCATCCGTGACGCTCATGCTGATGCCCGTCACAGGGTCTGCACGTCTGGTGACATCACAGACTTAGACACGACCGATGCCATCGCGGCAGACATCATAGAGAGCATCATGAAGAAAGAAGAAGAGAAGGCTAGCTCGGAAACAAAGAAGAGAGAAGTGACAAAGTGTAAACTACAACACAGAGACAACCACCAGTGGATCAAAGCTGCAAAGAGCCATCAGATGGTGAGAACATTCTCAGAATATGATGCGAAATTTCACGGAATGTTCCGAGATATTTTAGATGGCAGATTGTAGATTGACGTGATGTAGGTGGTGGGAAGCAAGGCGAGAATCTTGTACAGCAACGCCCCAGGCAGGAGGGCCATCGCAGCAGCTTTCAACGAAGCAGTCAGAGACGGAAGAGTGAAGGCACCCATCGTCATCAGGTGACACGTCACACTCTATAGACGTCCATCATGTGATGATGTAGCTGATGAGATGTGATCAGTCGCGATCATCATGATGTGTCCGGTGCAGATTCACCTTACAGGGAGACTTCGAACGTTTACGATGGAAGTCACAACACGGCTGATATGGCGGTGCAAAACTTTGTCGGTGACTCGTTCAGAGGTGAGAAGACATTTATTTCATTTTAATCTTTCTCCCCTCACGTTTCATTATTAACAACCTCTTTTCAAGAGATCTGATTTTATTCTGTTTTACTCTCTTTTCGTATGCCATATCTTTTATTCTATTTTATTCTTTTTCTTCTACGTCCCACCTTTTATTCTATTTTATTCTTCTCCACTCAGTCGTTCAGGTGCTACCTGGGTCGCCCTTCACAACGGTGGAGGCACCGGTTGGGGCGAGTCCATCAACGGAGGCTTCGGTCTCGTTTTGGACGGCACCCCTGATGCTGGCAGACGCGCAGATCTGATGTTGGGCTGGGACGTCTTAAACGGAGTGAGAACTGCACATCATGCGAACGAAAAATTCTCATGCGAACGTGCAGGTCAGTCGCAGGGCTTGGGCTCGCAACGAGAACGCGGAGGACGCCATCACTGCCGCGATGGAAGAAGATGAGCAGCTGGTCGTGACGCTGCCACATCACGCGAGTGATGATGTGTTGGAGGCAGCTTACCGCGGTGGAAAATAAGGGAAAAAGAGATAAAATAACTTCATCTACAGTGTTGTAGATGGAAGATTCGAACCATTCGGTGAACGGATTCTGGATTTCTTTGTGTTTGGAATTTCTTCGCGAAGTGTCGCGATTGGCTTCTTTGTGTGTAAACAACAAGAACAACCCACACGACAACATGCTGACGAAAATATGGAGATGGTTCAGGCCATCTCACACAAGTGAGGACCACACTGAAAAGATCATGTGAATGCTGAAATGATGTAGATTCCAATGGAGGAAGTACAAGCACACAAGCTGAAGAGACGAGATCTGGATTGATCCGTTTCGAACTAGAGAAGGGTAAACTCAATCAGATGCTTCGCCCTCTTTGGTTCAGAACTCTACATATGAGAGGAGCCCCAGCCGCCATCTTAGCTGGAGCTACCCTCTACGGTGCCCGTGGTGCCTTCGCCCCTCTACTCACTCAACACCAATCGTCCATGGACATTCGATCACCCATTTCGAGCCCAACCATGTTCCGACAGACAAAGATGAATCAATCTTCGACATCTCCCGTCGAGAGAAGGGTGGAACCCACCGTGGAGAACGCGACACCTCCATCTTTGGGCGTCTATAGTCACTGGATCGCTCTAGCACCTCGACCCAATCCTGCACCCGTGAGAGTGAGCCTCTTTCAACACCGTCTTCAACATGAAAGTTGACAATGAAACAGGTCGATGCACAGCCCACAGCAAGGGCCAATGTGCAGGCACCACCTTTTTACGCGTTACAAATGACTGAAAGGAGGAACAACACTTCTGTATGATGATCATCATCCCTGTACAATAAATCTTCTCTTCTCAGCGAAGGTTGAGGAGAGCGATGTGTCATCTAGAATACCGATCTTTGAATCACCAACGGTCTGCGGTACCAAGTCACTTCTAGACTGATTTCGTCTGAGACATCCACCATCTACTTGATCTCCGAATTGGACTTCAACATCATGTGATCTCCAGCTAGAATCCTGGACAGAAGAAGTTTCATTCAGTTCTATACAGCGGTCCATAAGGTGAGTCTCAGGAGCCTAATTCGCCTGGTGAAGTGATATTCCAATTAAAAGAATGAGAACGCCTGGCATTCTCAAACAGGGACGAATTGACTGCCTTCAACGAGACGACAAAAACAAAACAGACGAAAAGCATAAGCATGCTAGACAATGGAAGAAACAGACGTGATCGAATTGATATCGTCACTCGGGCGCTTGCAGCTGCAGCCAACGCGTCCGGCGTATCACCGCCTGAACCGCAGGAGACATCCACCACCGAGAACCGCACGACTTTCATGTCCGACAACCATGCCTGGACCTCTCTTGTACCAGAGTTAGACTCCACCAACGTCACGAGCGACTATGACCCATCTACCTGGAGGGCACGATTGGCACAGGGCTCATCATCCTCGTCACCACCGGTAGATATAGACACAAATGCACACACAGACGTTGAAGTAGAGGCAGACGCAGAGCTGACCAACGAATCAAAGACACCTTCACAAATAGAGGACAAGCACGAGGAGCTTGTCGTCGACAGTTCAATGTCTTTACAGTTGAATATGTACTACCATTGGGTCTCTCTTGGCAGAGTAGAAGAAGCCATCTCGGCAGATCAAGTCATCACGACAGGAAGACGAATATCTCAATGGTGGAGAACGTATATGTACATAAGATAAAAAGACTATTCTGGTAGAGCCTCTTTCGTAACTGAAATGTGAGCCAACCTTTGGCAGAAGCTGCCCAAAGCGGACCAAATAACTGCGGCGGACGTGTGTAACCAAAAAAATTCAAAATTTATACAACCTAATGACCGAGGGCACTGCTCTCCAAATGTAACAGGAGCCCTCTAGTGTATTCACTGTTTCATTTGACCTTGTTGGGAGGACGTGATGATTTGATGACGAATCACTTGATAATCGTCTGAAGTCAAGAGGACATCAGATGCTATCAAACGATATTCACACTCCATGTCTTGATATGTAAATGCAAAATTGTGAATGTGATAATCTTGATGGAGTATTCCATAGGGACACAATCATCCGAGCTCGGATGATTATGTCCACAGCGGACAGGTGCAACCGCCTGGACGTCCTCCCTGGGAGAGTCACCGGTAACACTGCAAAATCGGCTGAAAGCGAATGGTCACTGGGTGGTTAACGGCAGTGAGCACAAATATGGAGGCAGGACACCGTCTCCAGAGGTGATTTCATGGACTTCCTATCTGAATGGCAATAATCGGAAGCAATGGAAAGGCTGTCTGGTGTTCTCCCTTGGATCAAATCCGTAGACTATCTTGTCACCTATTAGACTACCCCTTAACGATGAGAGCACCTCCAACCTCTATGGCGACTGCACAACCAGCAGGAACTACGTACCATTCGACACGCTTGGATCTCCCGTTAGGACCAACGATCTCGTCGACTGCACACACAAGTGAGATAGAGATGACAATGGCACGCTCAACTGTATAGTGAACCGATCAGCAGAGGAGCCAGGCATCTCACCCCCCTCACAAGACTACTTCTACCAAATCCTCTGTGTGGTACTACAGACAACGATGTCATCCATCAGGGCAATCTTCCACTCCAGAGAAGCATCCGGCAGCAGTGAACATCTCGCGCCGACATCAGAGACACCGAACGAGCACACCTCGACCGCTGAACTATCCACAATGATGACATCATCCATACCAGAGATGTCCGTAGCTGCAGTGATCCAGCCCACCGTCACATCATCAGATCCACTTATAGATGCTCTCATGGCGTCCACGATTCAGACTTGTAACACGTCCACCTCGGTGGACACCGTTTGGGGCTCTCTGTCAAACGAGTTATATACCACCGCCTCTGCACTACCCGCCTGCGAGACACCGCTGGTACAACACTCCTCCATTTCATCATCCCAGACCGAGATGTTGACACTTGGTAAACTGATGGAGGCGAGCGCAGAATTCACCGGGGCAACGACAACACCTTCGCAATGGGAGACACACGAGGAGCCTACCGTCGTCGACGATTTTCCGTCTTTACATCCAAAGTTTATCCAAATCACGCCAATTGAGAGGGATAGCCCTGATGATGATCGGCGTCGTACCTTCTTTCCTCAGTGACAAATCTCATCGATGTTCTGTGGCGGACCCTTGCACGTTACACTGCAGTCCAGCGAAAATGGTCACTCACAGTTCCAAAGATGACTTAGACGCAAGTGATGATCGACGGTTTCGAATCTGCTCTCATCGATGGTAGATTCCTCTTCAAACACCATTTCTCTTCTCTTTATTTACACGGACGCCATTCTCCCGCTGGCGCTCAAGAACGGATTCCCCGCCACGTTGACGTTGGCCGACACCTGCGACGGCTCATGAGACACAACGACTTTTTAAGACGTGTCACCTGTTTGCCGTGGAGAAGCCACTCCAAGAAGGGATCGTTGACATCTGCGTTCTGTCCGGAGACGTTCTCCAACAGCTCCATGCCCAATTCCCAGGCAGTGCGTTGACTCGCGGGGGCTCTGAACGGATTCGTCTGTCCGACATTTAGACGTTGATGATGATAGACGATGATGATGATAGACGATGATGATGATAGACGATGAAGATGATAGACGATGATGATGATGGACGATGATAGACGATGATGATGATGGACGATGGAGATGATGGACTATGATGATGATCACCTCTTCGTGATGCTCCTGCGGTGGTGCAGAAGGTGGAGCACTCACCGTCTCCTGCACTAATTCCCCCCTGCACATTTCAACGCTTCCCCTTGCATCTCCCTCACCTCGGCTGGAACGGAACGAACTCGTTGACTTTCTCCCCCGTCAACAGTTGCTCGTAATCTGCGATGGCTTTTTCCATTCTCTCGTATAAAATGAAGAATAAATTCAATAATTTCTCGCTGGGAGATTTCTCTACAAATCGTTCGATGAGACCGTGGAGTCTCTCCTTCTGTTTCCGTGCGGCGATCTACAACGGTCAATCTTCAAAGGAGATTTGAAATTTGAAAATCGGGTTTCCCGCCACCTGTAGGTCTCTGGCCACTTCGTTGTCCGTTAGTTCTTCGCTGTCGATCGTTGCCTCTAAGAGAGACTCCAAAACGGTAACTGTCGATCTCATCTCCTCCATCTCGGCCATCATCTCTGATGGACGGTGAGCGTCTCGACGTGTCATGCGGACCAAATGATTGTGCCCACCTTCTGGTATGATGGAGGGAGTGCGGGAGACGGCCTTGGGAGTGCTAGGTTTGCGTGCGTAATCTGAATTTTCGATGTACGTAAAGGGTTCTTCATCTTCTTCGATGATCCTGGGAAATCGAACACCTAATGAGGATGAGATCGATCATCTGGATCATCATGATGATCGTTTGTGAGATGAGATGTAGGGTGAAATGCCATGTCATTACACTTTATTATCGATCGTGAGATGGGATGAGATGTATGGATGAAATGATGTGTGATTGAGCTTTGTGATGATGCGATGAAAAATAGAGAAAGTGAGACGAGTGAGAACGGTATGAGGTCAATTTAGACGAATGATTACCTTTCTTCTTCAGATGATGGTACAAGACACTGTATCTCGGTAGTTCATCCGCATGACAGAATCCCCAACATTGAATGCAAGCCAAAACCTTCTCACGTGTCAGACATCATCATTTCACCATCATGTTCACCTTCTCCTGGACTCTACATTTGACGTAGCCGAGAGAAGAATTGGATCTCTTTCTGGCGATCTTCTCGTATTTCTTCGGTGTTGTCTTGATGCGAAGTCCTCCTGTCTTTTTCATCCTCTCCACAAAGTCTTTGTGAGAGACAGCCTGATGGAAAGCGGTCCCGCAGCTCTTGACCATCATGTCAACGAGGGTCACAATTGTCCACAAGATTCTGCGAATCGGTCAAAGCCATATCGAAATCTGAGCTGACGATTGCAATTGGAAATTCAATGTGAGTCTGACTCACGAAACGTCCTTCTTATGTGCTTTGAGATGTTGCCCGATCAGTTTGACGGCCGTATCGCTCCTGAGATAATCAATCAGTGATTTAGAAATGGGAGACGGGACTCACAAGTTGGGATTGACTTGAACAATTGTCATCAGCTCTGTGGTTGCCTCCGGCTCTGGGTCATTGAAACGGTGTGCATCTCTCAGAGTGGCCTTTGTCACAAGACTGCTCATGTGAGGTTCTATCGCAAGTATCGCTCTTTCCATGTCGGAGAGTGAATGGGTCGGCGTGTATGTTAAGCGTATGTGATGCGTTCTGTCTGTGAGCAAATCCTCCGCGGTCGAAAATTTTCGGTGAAATCTTGCAGCACAGAAGAAAGTGTGAGACAGTGTGTACGCAGGTGGGTGACCAAGTCTCAGGCTTCAAAAGATTCGAGCAGATGTGATGCAAACGATGCACGTGAACCTTTCAGTCCCAGATCATCTTTATAATTGAGAGTGTTCATCTCGAAAATTATGCCCGCGTCCATGTCATCCACCATCTCTACCGCTGTCTCGTGGCGCTGGACAGTGACAAATGCAGCTGGCGGAAAGGTGAAGGTCCACCTGATGAGATTCATCATCACCGCGAGTGCAAACACAAATCGCACCTTGTCTCATGAACATCGTGAAGGTAACTGCATGTATGAAGAGATTAAAAGTGGGATGTGTCCTCGTCGCTGCACGAATTCTATGAAGGGAGCCACCTTGCTTCAAGAGTCACTCTCCAGTGGCTTAGAGGAACAACGAGAGGTAAGAGACCAGTGAGCCACGGGGAAGCCCCAATGTGTTCACTATTTGATTTCAATTGTTTAGGCCTCGGAGACTATACATAGAGAACTATATCTGTTTGTGGACACTGCTCGATGCATTTCGTGATGATGTTCGTGATCTTGATCACGCTGTAGTATGGAATGAAATCTAGGTGATCTTCCCGTTAATAGACTGTCGAACAGGTTTTAGCTTCTATGGTTCTTGTTGTGATTTCTGTAGAATGATTGAACCCACGCGATGTCAATCTACGCCACAGGATGAAAGGGACGATGGCTTCTAAAATTCGGACAAGCGTCAAGACAAGAAAAAGCTTCAGAGTCCAAATAAGAGGTGTCTGTGGACCGAAGCACTGTATTCACAGGAGTGCTGGCCATTTTAGCCTTCCCGAGAAAGGATGAAGCTGCAAGCTCTCTTTGTACTTTCACTCATTGCCGTAGTATCAGCACAGACATTTTATGCTTCTCCAAGCAATTGGACGTCAGGTGCTCACCTCATCATCCTGCATCTTCGTTCGAGCTTCAATGAGAAGATGTTTTCAGCTGACAGAAAGATGAAGTGATAATCACAGCGGACACATCCGGTTTCTCATCCGTGTCCATCATTCTACAAAGCGGGATTTATTCGCAGGTGCACGTCTAGACTGGAATATGATGTGATCTCTTCTGACGGATCTCAAAGGGCGTGTCTTTCGGTAATGTTCCTTCGTGGCTCTTCTCTGCTATCGGAACAGTCACCATGCAAGGTGGCTGGACGTTGACAAAGCCGATGGATGTGACAGTCTCTGGCATCACCTTCACCGCTTCCATCAGTTCTTCACTTCCGGTCGATCTACTCGTCAACAGCTGCAAATTTATAAATTCTACCACTGGAGCTATCAGTGTGGCTGGCAATGTGATGGTGAGCGGATCCGCCACTCAATGCCAATGCAATGACAACATCAATCAGATTACTGGTTCCACATTCTCAAATAACACTAACGCACCCGGTGCATCTATAAGTCTATACGGAGGCACCCTATCAATATCCTCATCTTCTTTCACCAATCATGCCCATCCATCCAGTGCGATCTCTCTCAATTCAGGGGCTCAAATGACCATC
The DNA here is from genome assembly GCA_003024175.1 of Planoprotostelium fungivorum. Classification (NCBI taxonomy): domain Eukaryota; phylum Evosea; class Variosea; order Cavosteliida; family Cavosteliaceae; genus Planoprotostelium; species Planoprotostelium fungivorum. Next base: position 45,520 of record MDYQ01000096.1, read on the forward strand.
ACGTCTTCCTTCTTTTTCAACAACAGCCTCGGATACAACACCAACAATGGAGGTGTTTTATCCATCTCGAGTGAGTGGCTCGTCTTGTTCTTCACCAAAGATCACACTCGTTGTCGAAGACATCTGATTACCTCCACCAGGCTCGTCGGCCACCATCAGTGGATGCACGTTCTCCAACAACATCGCTGGGACCGGTGGTTCTATCTACGGCACGAACAGTCAGCTGGTCATCAGTTCATCTTCCTTCGACGGTGACTCTGCCCTCTTTGGTGGCAGCATCAAATTGGAATCTTGTCAGGTCATCTTGACCAATTCGACGTTCAGCAATTCGAATTATCACATTTACGAAGGTGTGCTGGCCGTCAGATCGTCCGGCGTGGTCATTCAGGGATGTCGTTTCACGAGCATGATCAGTGGCGGAACTGTAGTCATCTCTTCTGCTTCTAACGTCACCATGGTCGATAGCACCTACACCGGTGAGTCTTCGTCATGTCTCAGAAATCAAATATCTAAATTCGAAATAAAAGTCTCTCTCCTGACTGTGATGCAGGCAATACGGCCAGCTATGGTGGTGCCATCTCAAATTCTGCTTCTTATCTGAACGTGAAGAATTGTACTTTCAACGGAAATTTTGCCTATAACGGTGGCGGTATATATCTCACTTCTGGCTCGAACACAGTCATCACCGAGAGTTCTTTCTCAGATGATGTTGCCAACAACCTCGGTGGAGCTCTTTTCGCCGACGAGAGTGAGCGTCATCCTCTTCTCGTTTAGACGCGCACCTGATGCATCTCATCAGCTTCTTCAGTCAGCGTCAGTGGCTCCTACTTCAACGCGAACGCAGCCAATAGTGGAGGTAGCTCCATCTATGCTGCAGCTTATGCAAGCGTCAGTGGTTGCACCTTCTTTGGAGGTAAAACGATCACTGGAGAGGGTGGAGCTCTCTACGCTGGTATCGGTGGGTGTCACACGATCATCATCGATGCGTCTGACACGTGCATCAGCATCCAACTTGATCGTTCGTGACAATCGTTTCTTTGGATGTAGAGCTCAATTGGGTGGCGCCATATCAGCTCGCACCTTCGTCTCACAATTGACAAACAATACTTTCAATGGAAATCGTGCGACGAACAGAGACGGAGGTACGCGAGTTCGAATCCCAACGGTTCTATCTTTTTTACCCCCACAGGCGCCGTCTACTTGTACAAAGGTGGATTTTCCAGGGGTAACACGTATGTCAACAATTCAGCCACTGGTGTAGGAGGTCAGCAAGGTTATATCTCTCATCGCTGACATTCGCCGTAGGTGCATTGTGTTCGGTCACGAACGGCATCACCGTGACGAGTGATGTCTATTCGAACAACAGTGCGTCTCTCGGTGGTGCCCTTTACTTCAATTCCACCTTCTCCGTTTTCTTCTGTACCTTCACTTACAATGGTGGAATCACGGGTGGTGGTGCTGTGTATGCCGTACGTGACACCAGTGGATCCATTTACAATAGCTTATTCGACGGCAACGCGAACACATTCTTGTTTGTCGGGGCGTCGGTTAATTTGATGCAAGTGACTGTGACCAATTCTTCTCCTTCTCTTTCTACGGATGCCTCCGTGCTGCTGATGACCGCCAGTCGAGTGACCATGATCAACCCGATCGTGTATGCAAACTTGCAGTCTGGCTCTGAAAGTGCAGTCAGAATCATACAGGTGAGAATGTCTCAGTGTAGAACGAACGAGGAGCTAAAGATAGATCAGGTGGACGATGGAGCGCTGACGGTTGTGGGTGGCAACTTTACGAACAATCAGAATCAAGCTACATCGGGTGTCGTCAGCGGAGCCCAAGTGACGATGCCTGATCTGGCGAAGACGATGACATCCAGCGGTCTGTTGGGATATGTGAACGTGATGATGTCTGGGACAAACTTGGCGGGATACCAGACGATGCCTCTCATGATCAATAGATACTGAATTGTCCGTTGTCAGTATCATCTGAACAAGTACTGGCACAACGAAACAAAGTGTATCACTTTGGGTCAAATCTTGGTGGAAATCTTTAGTTTTTCCCCGCCGTAGCTGCCATCACGCGATATCAAGGAAACGAGAGTAACATCGTCGTCGTGCACAGGGAATACAGATTCTTCGCAGCCTCTGTGGACAGACTCCAAAGACACAAACTATTCGATGACTCTATACTCTGGCTTCTTTGAGACGGTGAGGGTGCGGTGGATCTAGTGTTTGATGTTCATTCGAAAGTGAATCTACAAAAAGCTACGACACAATGGGTTCCCGTGCGGTCTCCCATCACAGTATTAGCATCGCCCACGACTGCTTACCTTACGAGTTCGGAATGGGTTCGTGGGCTTTCAGTCTGGTATGGTCGTAGCTGTTCGTCTTCTTGCATGAAGTACTTTCTCTTACAGCGGTTGAACTGGGGGTAGAGCAGTACTGCCGTACGCTCTAGCAGTGAATCGATCAACAGCTGTGTCTTTGACTTCTTGGTCGCCAAATCGGAGAACGTAATGCGAGTGACAGTGACCTCTTCTTCTTCCACGATTGCCTCCGTGCTTCTGATGAGCAATAGTAGTTCGACAGTGATCGATGTTAGAATCCTTGGAGATACGAACGGGCAGCTTCACTCTCTTGGTGTGGTGATGGTGTCTATTTCATCATCTTTTTCATATGTGTGGAGCTCGTCTGGTTGATGTGTGCTGTTATTCATCGAACATTTCAAATGTGTTGTTTCCCGCCTAAACAAAACACATCATCCGATGGATCTCCAACAGAAGAAGAACAAAACCGCAAATCTTCCACCTTATATGACGCCAAATGGTGACGATCAGTCTAAAGAGGTCGTGTATGAGATGGTGCCAGACGATGGAAAACCAGCATTCTTCGATAATCTTGATTTGGGTGAGTGCATACGAGTTAAAAATCGTCATTGATGGTATCAAGCTCCAGAAAAGGTTGTTTTGACTGTCCACAAGCGTGAATGACGATGAGATCTCTGTCCATCTGTGACACAGCCAAACGATCATCACCTCTGGTCAATCAAGAATGAATCTAGTGTGATAGATATTGTACAAATACAGAGTCTGTACAATATTTTGCAGTGATTCGCTGTTTGCTCGTCATCATTGTTGTCTCAATACAAACAGAAGCAGAGATCTTATTCTTTAATGAATGCACTCCAACCTCCATCGTACGGGAAGCCCAGGGAAAATACTGAAGAGGGAGAAGAGGAAGAAGAGCAGGAGACTGCAGGAAAGAAGAGAGCTCCAACCAAGCCGAAAACGTCCAAAAATTTGGACGAAAGAGAGACGAAGAGAAGGGTCGTGGAGATCAACGATCATCCATTTTATCTATGTATCATTAACACCGCTCCCAAGTTGGTAATCTCTGCTCTTGTTGCTCTCATAGAGATGAACATATTCTGCCCAGTACCGTAATAATTCCGCTATAAATATCTTCAAAGTTTTCCGGTTTGAGACATCTGACGTGAGCTCAGGTGTCGCTATATCTTATTATATTGCTGCCGTTATACCTACACATGACTGCGAGGCCTATCGCGAATCCAAGCGAATCATCGAGAGTAAAAGCACACCTTTGGAGGACCCGTCATTCCCCTCGTTCATTTTTGACTGTGAAAGTGCAAGTGGTCCACCCACCTGACCGATGTCGGGTTTAGTTGACTGTTCTGATGCCGAATCACTGATTCCTCTCTCCATCTCATTTTCAGCTTGAGCAGATAGAGAGAATGAGATCTCTCCTCCTACTCGTCCTCTCTGCAGTGGTCACCGCCCAGTTGTCTGGCATCCCTGTACTACCCTCGAACAATACCTTCACCTGTCGTCCCTATCAGCCGTGCTGGCCTACGCTCTCGCAGTGGGCAGCTTTCAATCAATCCATCGGAGGCAACCTCTTCGCTACCACTCCCATCGGTAGCCCTTGCTTTCTCACCTCTCCAGATTACAGCAATGCTTCCTGTACCTTTGTCAGAAGCCAATACATGAATCCCTACTACCGTCAGTCTCACTATGGAGCCATGGAGTACACCAACTGGGAGACTTGCGGGCTGGATAACTGTCTTCCTTCGATGCTGGGACCCCTCCAGAATCCCACGTGTGGCCTCGGTAGATTGTCTTCCGCCTACGTTCAAGCCCAGACTACTGCCCACATTACCGCCACCCTCGCGTTCATCAAACAGCACAACATCCGTCTCGTACTCCGTAACACCGGTCACGATTACCAGGGTGAGACAATCCATCCGTCGCGCGATCGACATCATCGATCTCGTCATCGATCACATCATCGAGAAGATTTCACTCACGAGAACCACAGGTCGCAGCTCTTCCGCCAACTCCCTCGCCCTCGTCACATCCAGCTTCAAGTCCATGTCCCTCATTAGAAACTTCTCCACCAACAGCTGTCCCACTACCTACCAGAACATTGCTGTCATTGGTGCTGGAGTCACTGCTACGGAGGCAACCAAGTACTTCAATCAGTTTGGCTTCGCGGTCACCGTGGGTGCCTGCCCTTCCGTTGGTATAGCAGGAGGTTTCGGTCACACCGCCGGTCACGGCATCTACTCCAGGGCTTACGGTCTCATGGTCGATCAAGCCGGTGGGACATCTTCCCACCGATTCTCCACGCTGACGTTCTTTCAGTGGAGTTCGACTTCATCACCGTCGATGGAAGGGCGTTGACCGTCAACGAGTGCAACAACCCAGATCTATTCTGGGCCATGCGTGGAGGCGGTGGAGGTACCTACGCCATCTTGGTCAACTACAAGTTCAAGCTTCATCCCCTGAACAAGATTGCCATGTACAGCTTCCGCGCCACTTTTCCCGCCCCGATCACCTTCCTCGCAACGGACAGCCCCACAGTGAGAGCGATGTACACCGCCCTGGCTACCAACGAGACCGTGTGGGCTCCCAACAACATCACTGGCTACAATTTTGTCACCATCAACTCCGTGGAGACCCACCAGATCCTCCCCGTCGGCTCGGATCCCCTGGGCCTTCTGAAGGAGCTTACGGCCGATTACGCTCGTTTCATGAGAAACGTTCCCAACATCTCCATCATCGAAGACTCTTACTACCTCTTCAACGATCAAGTCGAATTTGAAGCCGGTTCGGCTGGAGTTGTAGATCGTCACGCCACGGTGGGACTCGGTGTCGTCACCGTCTCTCGTCTCGTGCCAACTCGTCTCTTCTCTACACCTCAGACGATCGATCAACTCGTAGACGCCATCGTGGGAGGATTAGATGCCATCGCTCCGCTCAGGGATGCTCTTCCGGTGGTCCTCATTCAGCTGACACCCACCACACCGACCGTTGGTTCTGATCCACAGAGGGCAACGGCGGCGAATCCGGGCTGGAGGGAGGCTTACTGGCACGCCATCATTGTGGGAGGCTGGGTGCAAGGAGAGACGGATGCAGTCATTCAAGCTACGCAGGCTCTGGCCAGAACCGTCGCACAGGTGAGAACGTCAAACTCTTCACGCGTGTCACGTTTCTGATCGCGATGCAGCCACTGATCGATCTGATCTCGACGAGCAATGACACCGGCTATGCGTATCCCAACGAGGCCGATTACGCCGAATCCAACTGGAAGAGTGTCTTCTGGGGATCCAACTACGACCGCCTGAGCCAGATCAAAGCCAAGTACGATCCTCTTAACGTTCTCAACTGCTGGAAGTGTGTGGGATTCATCGGAGAGAGTGATCCCATGTACTCTTGCTACGGTGCGAATCCACAACCTTCCGTCTATTTCAATCAGAACCTGAAGCAATAAAATGAGTGCTGCTCTTTCCTTGTGCAAGTCTCTTCATCTCCCGTTCGATGCGATGTGTTGAGCAGTAGAATGGAGAGGAGTTGGAGATGAGCGAGCACGATCCAAATCGAGCTTCAAAATGAGAAGCCAACCGAGGACACGACACACGAAACATGAAGACTTGGTTTGCACAAACTTCACTTCTTTGAATAATTCCGTGCTTGGGGCGTGAAGTTCGTCGTCTAAAACGGGGCTCTATCTTCCGTGTCACTGTGCTTCTGATAAAGCCCTATCATACGTCAAATCTGTGTTTACGAGATTTCGACAGGAAGCTACATAATATTACTCCGCTCGCTCAAAACAGCAACGCCCAACCCAAGGAGAGCCAGCATCATGCCAAGCCGAACAAGCTGCTCATCAGAGGCAGTGACTCTCCAAACGATGCACCTGCCTCACACGTGCAGAAACCATCATACACGTGAGACATATGCAGGCGATCTTCAATTAGACACTGACAGAAGGTAGTGCGTAACGAGTATAATGAAGATCTAATGAATCGAGGGTGAGTAGACACGTTCGGCCATGTGGCCAATCTTTGAGGCCATCGTGTAATGAGAGCAACAGCAATGGAAACGTCGATCGAAGCTTCAAAGGAGAGAATGTTCTTACAGAGGCTCTACTCTCAGCTGAAGTAAGACATCCAAAACATACCGACGAGTAACATGGAACGCAGAAGAAAGTCGAAAATGTTTTGAAACAATGGAAGGAAGTGCCCTCCTTTCTCCAAGATAATCGATGGATATACAGTGGTTATCGATCAGAGTACTCCATTCAAAAGTGTTGCAAAAGTGTCTTCAGCTATCACAACGGTGATGCATCACATGGATCGTCTCACTCTAACGATAAGACAGAATCGTGGTGTATTTGGACACATCTCTTCGCGTCTCTGAGTTTTCTTCTCCTGATTCCAATCACAGTCAACTACTTTTTAGAAGCACCCTCTACCACCGACCGCATCATCTTCTACATCTATCTCATCTCTGCCTGCGCTCAGATGTCCTTCTCCACCTTCTTCCACACCTTCGCATGCAGCTCCGCCTCCCTCTACGTCACATTCGCCAAGCTCGATTTCTCCGGTAATTTTCCGGACCCTCACGCGATGCTCATCTCTTCACAGGCATCACGCTCATGATCGTAGCATCCAACATACCTCCCGTCTTCTATTCTTTCGCGTGTCACCCTCATTTAGCCCAACTATACATATCGACCATCATCATCTTGGGCTCCATTGGACTGGTTCTCTCTCTGTCACCGTTATTCGCCAAGACAAAGTACAGACAGTGGAGATTAGGTGAGAGCGTTTTCTTCCCATGAGATGCTGATGATGCCAGGTTTTTTCGTCTTTTTTGGACTGTTTGGAGCCGCTCCGATTCCACACCTGTTCATGATCGAATCGGTGAATGATCATCTCGATGTCATCATCGTCTCATACGATCATCGCTTCTCCTTCATCACGAGATCACGCTCTTCTTCTCATTCGAACAGCCTTCGTTCATCTGGCCGATTTTATCGAAGATATTTATGATGGGTGCTCTCTATTCACTCGGTGCTGTGTTCTACGCCACACGGTGGCCGGAGAGGAGTTTTCCCGGAAAATTCGATTACGGCGTGAGTTCTGTCTCAACATCATCGTATCATCACATCGAATCATCACCGGCATCACCTTCAACATCGTTCTGATGGGACACTTGCAGTTGTCGAGTCACGTCATCTGGCACATTTTAGTCATGACAGCCGCTTACGTTCAACTCTGGGCGTGCATCACCGCTTATCAACAACGAAAGGCCACACCTTGTACGATATGATAATCCATCACAATAAACGTCTATTTATTTCTGTCTCTTACTCTACCAAATTTCTGATGGCGTCAACTCTCGCGAGCCACATCATCCCATCGATGGAAGAAATCCACGATGAGGTCACGTCCTGCTACTGCCCCGTCCACACGTTCACCCGGCGTCCTGATCTTCCAAGTGAATATGAAACCACAGTTTCCCTGGAATCTGAGGAAACCAGCCTCCCTCTCGGTCTGTTTGTGATGAAAATGACACTTTTCATTACACAGCGTCTGTCATTTGGAAGTCTGCCGTGATATTTCCAGCCGACCTCACGGAAAACTGAAGACGAAGAGAGCAACACTTATCATCACCACACACGACGCCACGCAACGACGATTTATAGAACCTCTTCTACAAAGTAATTGGCAAGAAGACACTGACGCATTGTGAATGACTCAGACACAACAACAAGGATCGACGGGGAGATGCATCGTGAAGGGGAGGTATACCGTGGGAAAGACACTGTCGCATGGATCTTGGGGGAAGATCAAAGAAGGTACGGACATGCGAAGAGGTAAACGAGTCGCCATCAAGGTGACGACTCTACAGCCACTCACATATGTTTGTTTTGAGACATCGACACAAACAGCGTCACAAAGATATGATACATCTGATACTGTTTGGATTCTGAACGTGTGACAGTTTATCGACTTGGAGAGAATTGGAGGAGACCAGGCCCAGCGAGAGATCGAAGTTCACTCTCGCATCAAACATCCCAACATTGTCGAGATATTCGACACACTGTTTCAACCCGAGACAACGAAAGAATGCTGTCTCATCATGGAACATCTAGAGGGTGTAGACCTCTTAGAGGTATATCATCACCATCGTTCGACGTCCGTGGTCTCACATGCATCGAGGTTATCACGAATCAACCCGGAGAGAGATTGAATGAACAGAAGGCCATCCAATATTTTCGACAGATACTGGAGGCCGTCAGTTACATGCACCAAAATGGAGTCGTCCATAGAGACTTGAAATTAGAGAATGTGAGATACTTTCCATCGCAAAGATCGCTCATAAGAACGTGTAGGTCATGATCACAAAGGACGATCGATGCAAACTGATCGATTTCGGTTTCGCAACAACGTGGAATTCTTCAAAATCTCTCGCCACGCCGTGTGGTACGCTAGAATACGCAGCTCCTGAGGTTACGAATGGCGGCACTTATCACGGACCGAAAGCAGACGTGTGGAGCATAGGAGTCATGATGTGAGCATCCGCTTCCATCCTCTTGATCTCTTCTTCTCCTCTCATCAAAGTGTATGTTACACACGTAGCACGCCATCGTCATCTGACATCAGAACGTGAAACTGATGTGATCTTCAGGTACTGCTGCCTGACCGGGCACATCCCATGGAAAGGAGACAACCCATCTCAACAATACGAACTCATCCGTCGAGCTTACTGGACACCATCTCACCACCTCTCTCCCTTAGCTTCCGACGTGAGTTCTCTTTCATCTCTCCATCATCCATCATCTCAATCTCATCTGAAATCATCTTCTGATGGCAATGCAGTTCATCGATCAATGTCTTCAAGTAGACCCAGACTGCAGAGCTGGCATATTAGATCTCTGCGAACATCCTCTCATCGTAAAGAGTGAGAAGTTCGAGCTGGGAGCCGGCCAGCAGCCGACAAGAGTGGATCGGGTGAACAAGAGGGGATCTGGAAAGTTGAAAAACTTTAGAGAGATGTGGAAGAATATTATTAAGGCCTGAAGAGCACGACTGTTAATTTGTAAGAAGATAAAGAACACATATTACGACGATACGGTGTCCATTGGAGACGATAAAAGACGAGCTCTGATGATGATGGTGATGATGATCGTGTGTATTGAAGAGTTCAAGATTGGATGTGTACGGCCTCCACTGGTTCTTCGCTCCTTCTCTGCAAAGGATTCCACTTGTCCTCCGAAGTGACTGCATACGAAACGACAGCCATGACCGTCACGAAACCAAATATCAAAGGAGCATCTGAAGAATAAACGTCAGTCTCTCTCTTCCTTCTTCTCCCTCACAATTAAAATTCTGCGAATCGACTGGAAATTCGAACGGAGAGAGCAGAACGGCCGTGGAGAAGGAGTTCCACAGGACGGACAGGACGCAGGCTGAGAGGGAGAAGATGGGACTCATGCTCCATCTGCCGTTGGAGAATCGGTTGGGAGTGAAGATGAGACGACAGATAGCGATGAGACCGTAAGCGGTGAGAGTGGCTGGAGAGTTCGATTATCGTTCTACAACGAGCCACTCACGAACTCCAGCGGCAGAAACAAGACTGGAGAATGCGACCTGACGTTCGAATGAATATCATCCATCTACACCGTTGTAGATCACCTGAGAGGGTAATATCGTCAGGAGCAGTATGCCTGACACCACGGCAACGAACGTAACGGCATTCCTGGGAAATCCGTCTCTTCCCACGATTCCGATCCAATTCGAGCCAGGTAAGACACCGTCTCTGGCGATGGCGTAGATCAATCTAGATGCTGCCACGATGGCCACCGCAGTGTTCTGGGCACAATGAATCGTGCCGTCTCAATTGAATGCGACCCATCAGGATCAGCGTGACGATACACACGACGTTCATGATCACGTGACCTCTGCTTCCCAGGGCCATGGCGTAGAGGCTGACGAAAGGTTGAGGTGCGTCCAGTTGGCTGAGTGTGTCTATATTTGGCGTGCAAAATAAGAATAAAATGAGAATGGGGAATCCGAATAAACCGGAGACGACGGCAGACCAGAAGAGGCCGCTGTATGAAGTGAGTTTTGGCGGGTGATTTGAATTTCGAATCGTACCGAGCGGCGGCCTGGGAGGCGTTCTGTGTTTCTTCTGCGACGTGACCGGCGGCGTCGAATCCAACGAGGACACCGGCGGTTGCCAGGTAACCGAGGCACCAATTCCATCCAGGTGATGCTCCTGTATCGTTCATCAATGGATGTCTCATCATATCACATCATATATCGTCGATTCAAATATTGATTTGTGGGGTTCCATGATGTTCACACATGATGACGATACGATGGTGATGTGATGATGATGGATGTTCACATGATGACATCATGTTGATGCAGATCTCATCGTGACGATCGGTTCACGATGTCATGTGTTTGTGATGGATTCGAACAGATGACACGATGATGCATCACCCGTTCCATTGTATGTCGTCAGCAGGTAGTCTGAACTCTGAAAGCCGTACGTCTGATATACACCGATCGGCAGCCAGATCAAATTCAAGAGAAAATCCAACACGATCATGAAAAATGTCACTCTCAGCAGCCACTTGTAGGCCCTCGCTGCAGAATGTCAATCTACAACGCGGCATTGGAATGAAACCCACGCGGAATGTAGTTCAAGAGAACGGCGAGGACGAGCATGACTTCGGACAAGATCCAAGCTAAGGCGCGGAATTTGAAATTCGAATAGTCGATACCTCCGTCGAAATCGACTTGGAAAACGGTCAATTCTGACAAGAGGTAGTTGGCAGCCGCCTGAGAATTAACGGCTACGAAAGAGGTCCAAGCTGTCACGCTCCACCAAGCTACGACGAAGCCCGCCAGACGACCCCACCTGTACAGTAGGTGAATCAAATTGGCGGGAAAATTTTGGCGGGAAAGGTCTCACCTGGGTCCTGCAGATTGAGCCGCCCAGTAGTAGATGGAGCCGGCGGCAGGGAGTGCAGAACATATCTCGGCCAACATGGCCGCCGTGATGAAGGTAAAGACGCACGTCACGATGTAGTTGATCCTGATGGGTCATTACTTCTTCACTGGATCGGCATCATCTCGTCACAATCGCGATGAGAGGATGGCAGTGAGTTCGGAATCACGCACCAGAAGGCCAGAGGACCGCCACCGTATAGACCGTAAGAGAAAGTGACGCGGATGCCTCCGACAAAGTATAAGGCACCGAAGCTGGCGGCGAAGTTTTCGAAGAACTTCCAAGTGCGATGGAGTGTCTGAATGGTTGAGTGTTTATTCTTTGGATGTGATCAAGTTGATCGATTTGAGAGGAATGAGAGGAGATGGACTCACTGGTTTGTATCCAAGGGACCTCTATAATGAAATTCATGTTAGTGAAGTTACGAATGTATATGATGATGATGTAAGTCATTTATAACGGTGTTGTCGATGTGAAGAAAGAAAAAATGGGGGAGAGACCAACAAGAGGAGGACCATCGGCAACGCTCCCCTCGCAGGTATTATCCTGATCGGGTGCAGACGGTATGATCTCAGCCCGGCATGTGAAATGCGTACAGAAAAGTAACACATATACACAGCATGAGCACCCGTGGTTGCTGATGGACATCAGAGACAATTAGAGTCGGTCAATGTGTAGCAGATCTTCGGGCATTGAGTCATTACCTTCGAACGAGGAGTGAAAAAGAGGAGGGAGGGTAGCGATGTCTTCAGGTTCCCATCTCATTGCTCGTGATCCATTCACTCACGAGATGCATTTCGTCCTCGTTCTGAATGTCAACGTCTGACTCGTTGCTGCTGTTGTTTTCTTCCATCTCTGTTCTAGTGTATGTGTGGTGTCAATAGTCGGTATTGATTTTTTGCGTCAAGTGGCGAAATAAACTGACTGTTTTATTAGCATTTAGACGACACGAGCATCAACAGCACTGAGCTTTCTGGTATAGTCAGCAGATGCGATAGGCCTCCTCAATGTTGATTTGAAAGGGAAATGTTTACACCAAAAGTTACTCCCTTGGTTACGACGAGCTGAACATGATGTATTGTAATAAACGATCGATACAAATTACATTCATTCGACCATGAAGGCCGCCATTGACTTCGATCTCTTGACTTCCTCAAGCGATTCTCTCTTCCGAAATCTCTGGGATCGTCCACAGTGTCTCCATCTTCTTGCACCTCTTCTCATGCAGTGTTCTTTGATTCTCTGTAAAGATTGGAATGTCTCTGAGCAGCTCATCCTCCACAGTGGGATCAGACACGGGCGTGTGGCACTGCCCGATGGTTGAGAAGAGCATCTTGTGTAAAGCCATCCAAGCGGGTTCGGCCTCTCTCTCTCTAGTCTATGGTTAGTGAAGAGTAAAATCGACGGTGAGGGAGATACCTTCTCTTCTGTGTCATCGTGTGTGGCGATATTATCAATTTATGTGTGTAGCGAAGAGAAAACCCTGGGTAGATGACGATATACTGCTGCGGGTGCCCACCGTGAGGATTTCCATCTGTGCGTATTTGTTGACAGGTACAAACTGCGGGCTGAATGATACCGTGTCACTCGCCGTGAATTTAACGTGATCGCAGGAATGACACGGAGTTTCGTGTCACGACAGACGATGAAGATCTGTTCTGTGGAGGTGAGGTTTCAGGAAAATCGATCATCTTGTCTATTTTAAGTTTTCGACTCTCACCTGAAGGTTGCAGGGACCGTCATACACCCAGAGAACTCATGAGGTTAAGCCAAATATCTCCAGTTCTGAGCATTCAACGAAGATCCAGAGTAAGCTCAGAGGTCAGGGCATTCTGTGGAATCTGAGTTACAGACTTCGCAGCCGTGTTGATCTGAGAATGGTCTCGGCCTAGCCACTGTCGAATGGGCTCCATATAAACAAATGATGGTAAATCGGCATCGAAATCGAGACAATTTCGGTCTCAGTGTAGACGCAACCCGCGAGCAGTCTGTCCTCACTTTTTCTCAAGACAAGAGGTGAGATCATCTATCTGGTTCATTATTTCTCTTTCATTACTATACAAGGATGTTAACCATGTCCGTGTTTCACATGAATAACTTTGATTACACCTAGACAATTCTGATCGATCACATCAACAAATCACACGTGTTTGTTGGAATCACCTGACATATTTGTAGGCCCTCAACATACCTTTTTCAAAATAAACCATCTGTATTCAAAGTACACTTTTTTGGTTGTTCATTATTGATCGCCTGATATCACATTCTCTCACAATCGTTAAATCCAACTCGATCATTTTTTGCTTGTTCGCTCTCGTCTCTCGCTGACCATCATCTTCAGGCCGTCCATCGGATCTGATCACGGTTCACCATCCTTGTCTACAACAACGGTCCAATCATTTGCTCCAGCAAATGACAGGGGAGCATGAGACACAATGTCTTGGCCCTCTTTCGATGGATTCACTCGAGGAAAGAGATCTTCGTCTTACACTTTGTTCTCTTCCTGATCCAGTTTACCAATGCTCTTCACATTGTATGCATGCGATACGCTACGGTCTATATTCACCCCTTCGGTGATTCTATTTCACCTCGTTATATGTCTCACCTCCGTTAGCATACGCGATGCTGCGCATTATGATGGCTGTACCGATCTTGTTCGCCTTCTCTTATCGGCCTGGCCAACCAAAAGTGACATTCTCGCCTTCATTCTGAGGATCTATACTTCTTTCTTTGTCTTGTGATGTCTTGGCATCAACTGATTTACTACAGATTATGCCAAAGGGGAGGACATGGTTGTGGATCATCGCACTATCCATGTTCGGCGTTGTCTTCAATCAAGTGCTTGTCGTCTCCGCAATGCGTTTCTCCACAGCTACCACCGCGGTCATCCTCTTACCAACGAGTGAAGCTCTCATTCTATCAACTCGCTGACCACCCACAGTCCCCACTGTCACACTCACAGTGGGTCTCATCTTTCGTCAAGAGTCATTCGCTTGGACCAAGGTATCGTGTGATGCTTTCCATCGCGAAGACAGACGTATTCTTACTGTCATCTGACGATTAGAGAGAAGCATGAAGTGACGATGTTGGACAGGTATTAGCCATCGTTCTCTCCTTCATAGGCGTCATCGCTCTCTCTGGATTCGATCGACTGGCTCAATTTTCAGATTCGAGAGTATTGATCGGTAGCACTCTTCTCGTACTCAATTTCGCCTCTTTTGCCATCTACCTCGTGCTGCAGAAATTGGCTCTACAGGTGAACACGCGACACTTCATCACAAACTCATGATCTCATCGTCTATGAAATATCCATCAGCACACAGAGCTGACTTTTCATCATCACGTTATTTGTGATCGCCTCATTGACGATCACATCGATCACGATCTCATCATCATCGCGTACTATCATCTCATCGTACCATTCAGAGATTTCCCAACGGCCTAGTACTCACTTCTTGGACCATGCTGACCGGTGGCATCGTCATACTCGTCGCGGGTACTACCTCCATCCTCACCGGGCTCGTGGAGCTGCGATGGGACGTTCCTCCACTGGGATGGGTGAGATGCTCCATCCTCCTCCACTCACCTTCCCAGATCTGCGTCACCTTCTCCGGTGTCGCTGGAACCGGTCTCATTTACATGGGAACCACTTACGCTCTCAAACGTACTTCGGTTTCCATGACATCAGGTTACAGCAGCGTCCAGGCCATTGTGGGTACCATGTTGGCTTGGTCGATATTGGGAGAGAGGATCGAATGGATGCAGGCTATAGGTCAGTATCTTGTATTGTTCTTCACCCAATTATGGACGTGCTCGTGATCGTATGAGATGCGATCATCTTGTGATCATCACGACATGATCGGAACTCACTTCACACTCAGGTGCGCCTTTTATCTTGGGCGGTTTGATTTTATCAGTCAGAGAGCAATACCTGAAAGAGAAGGTAACATTGACAAGAGATTCTCCTCGTTCACACCGTTCAAACAGATGGGAGACACAACGCAATACAAGAGTTTAAAGGGAGATCACACGGAAACGACAAACGGAAACGTAATAGAAGAATCTGTTGAGGTGAGTCACCGTGTGATGTATCGAATGATTGAAACTCCGACGCAGATGGTTCGAATCGAAAATGAAGAAGTGAGATAGTCAAGTCCATCGAGAAGAATAAATGAGATTCAATTCGGGCGATGGACTTTTATAGCTTCGGACTGGTGAATTCGAGATTGCTCTCGGTCTCTCTCAATTTCTTCAGCAGAGGCTCGTATTCAGGGAACAGCGACTCTGTCATGTGGAGACAGTACTTGACCAACGTGATCTGACTCAAGACTAGGCGATTCCAGTTGATGTCGAAGGTGGTTAGCAGACCGCTGCTCAAGAAGGAATAGACGACGATGTCGGTGGTGGTGAACGTCTCCGTTCCGTGAAAGTATCTCTTCCCTTGTGACTTGACTACCATGTCACTCACTGCATCTTGCATGAGGGATTCGATCTGATCATCAATCAACATCATCGTTTAGAGCCTTTGACGTTCTCATACCTCTTCATCGGAGTGTCTCGCTGTTCCTTGAGCCCACAAAGCGTGATAGATTTTTCTACTGAGATTCCACCCCACGACAGAGCGAACTGGCCAGACGACCGATCTCAGCATGGTGTTGACGATGTTGGTGTAGTTGGGCTCGTCCAGCCACCTCTGCTTGACGACACAGGGATAGATCTTCTCCTCCAAATAAGCTTGCCACGCTCGCCCGTCTACCTTTTGTTCGGGCGTGAGGTTGACATCTAAGTCATTCGAGACCCCTTCCTTGACCAGATGTTTGATGCAGAAGTCAGAATCCGTCACGATAACTCCGTTGCATTCGATGTAGGGGAGCTTCTGTTTGGGGCAGAATTGGTCATGCAAGGTCGAATGGAGTCGATGTAGTCTTTAAAGAAAGAAGAATGCTTGAAGTTTGTGACAGAAAGCGGAGGCGGAGGGCTCATCCTTCCTCTTCGGGAAAGCGAAGAAGGCGACTGGCTGCTGGGTCATGGTGTTGTCGTGGTTGTTTTTGTCGTGTCAGGGTTGTCATCGGTCCACCCGAAAGTCGAACCGAAGATTCGCAGTATAATGACACTCTTTACAATCAGCAGCTGCATGAGAATGAGAAGATGTTGCTCTTCCTCCTCGATAGAGGCCGTGTCTCGCTCATGTTGGTGTGAAATAATTGGGAGGGTTGCATCAGCGTCTGCGACAGTGACGTGAAGTTCACCACATGATGCGATCTGATATTAATACAATCTACGAATTCGTGCGATGTCATTGGCAGAATGCGATAACACCATGACCATTCTGTGATATTCGAGATTGCGCTAAGGTGGGGTGGAGGAGCACCATATCTTTATTCGAGACGATCTCACCGGTCAGATTCTCTGTGAGCGGAGTTGCCCCAGGTGTGGCTGAAATTCGTAAGAGATTCGCGGGCGACCGTGTACGAAGAAGATCTACAAATGATTGGTGAGGATATATATTACCTCCTATGTCTATTTATGGAAATGGAAGCTTCCAGCCCCGCCGTGCATCAATCGATGGAGAACCGCAATGACCCACCCTCCTGCGAACGCCTGCTGTTCAACGCCTTCCGCTTCCTTCGAGGCTGTTAACGCTCCTGCGATGGAGGCTGTTGCGAAACATGGTACCATAGGGAAGCTGAGGGTGAAACGATTTTGACATCCAACGGACGATCTGGTCTGTGTGAATTAGGCGAGACAGAGGGAAACAGCCTCGAATTTTCAATGCAAGCTTGATATGGCTTAATTTAGCTCATATGCCACATTTTTAATCAGGTTAGATGAGGGAGAGACATTTTTAATCGCCGGTTGCCAAGGATTTGGGTCACCGAGATTTCAAGATGGTGGTAACCATTGGCACCCAAGGAAGCCTGACCCGCGTAAGGTTATTAAGGCATACAAAAGTGCAGCGGTGTGGCGCACGCTGCCTGGGTCAACCAGACCATTATATTCCTATCATGGTCCAGAACAAGGTGGTACCCTTCGAGTTAGAATCGATAAAATCAGCAACGTCTAATGTGAGTCTGTCGTCGCTGTGGAAGAGAGAAGAGAAGGGATGGAGGAATAGACTAGCCTACTTCCTATCAATCCGAAGCTTCAGCATCATGCTGACCATCTTCGTGATGGTCCTGGCCGCCCTGGTAACACTGGTCGTGGCCCAATATACACAATCCATCATCGTGAGGCAATTGGTGGAGGACAGATCAGTGGGAAGTTTCTCTCTCACGAGCTCCATTTTAGCCGAAACAGCCTCATACGGTTCACGCCTGACGAAACTGAGTGAGCATTGATGCCATCTTCTGGAATGACACCTGACTCATTTGCAGTGGGGACATACATTCAGACGTCCAATACGTCAGCTCTTTCGGGTAATGAGACTGTATCTTCTACTTGGTTACACATCATGGAGATGTCAAGAGTCAATGGACTGCAGGTGCCGATCTTTCAAAAAGTAATCATCTAACCCACCACAGACGAATACCAAATTCTATTTCATGGCATTATCACCAGTGGATGGTAGAGCTCTCTTCACAGATCCCACATACTTTTACCAGAGCACTGTCGTCAACGGAGCCCGAAATCTACGTTGGCAGGGCTGGGAGGTAGATGATCAACTCCTGACCCGATTCAATCGCAGTGTCACTCCCTTGTTCGACGCGTTGTATCCATCCACATCCTTCTACAGCGCGAGTCGCATGGGTCCGTCACCCCCGTGCAACACCAATTATCAGACAAGAGATCTCGTTTTGCAAGGTGCCGCCTCCAGCACATACCCTGCCACGACAGACAACTACGTTGTGTGCGATGAGAACAACCGACCGTTGGCGGGTCTGCGATCAGGTGCGGCCATCGGCAGGTGAAACGGAATGATCTCCTCCTCGTCTCACTCCTCCAGTTTGGTGGAGGCCCTCAATAGCACAGCTTCTCTCTCGGTCGTCATCAACATGAATCGTCAGCTGGTGTGCTCTTCCACGAACGATGCTCCCTTCATCAACGGAACGAGATCGTACGCTCCCAATAGCACCGTAGATTGGATCGCAATGGTGGCGTCCATGGTGCCAGTCAATGGGCCCATGAGAGAGACGATCCGTTATCAAGGCAACAAGTACCTCCTGGTCTCAGATCAAATTCCAGATATCTCGGCCAACTGGACGCTCGTGCAGTTACACTCGCTCTCGAAGCAAGATAGTATCAACAACCAATATTTGGGGTGATGATCATAATTGGGAGTGAAGAGGAAGCTGAAACATCTGCAGAATCACTATCGCCGCCTTGGCTGGAGTCGTGATGATCATGATCCTCTTTGTCAGCGTCGCGACTTATTACATGACACAACCTCTCCGTGACCTCACCTTCGAGCTCTACAAGGTAGCTCGTCTGGAGTTGGATCTGAAGGGTCTAAATGTCCCTTTTCTGTGGGAGGCCAAGAAGTTATCGAAAGCCTTCTCTCAGCTCCACTCCGCCATCACTTCATTCAAGAAGTTTGTTCCATCCCAAGTCATCGTCAACATCCTCAAGTACAATCGCGAGGCGGTCAGTCACCTGTCCCAGGCGAAATGTACGGTCATGTTCCAGGACATCGAGGGCTTCACAACGCTGGCTGAGAGCATGAACCCATTGGATCTGGCCTCTCTCACGGAGGAATATCTGGAAGCCATGACGGAGATCGTGACACTGCACGGAGGTACGGTGGACAAGTACATCGGGGATTGTGAGTACAAATGATCGTGACGAGATTTCTGACATCGTCAGGTGTGATGAGCATCTTCAATAAGCCCGAAGCACTCGCTGACCATGCCGCCGCCGCTTGTCGCTGCGCTGTAGCCTGCCAGACTGCTCTCATCACACTGAACAAGAGGTGAGGTGATCTGGAGCCGAACCGAATTGACACATTACAGTTGGAAGCGGAGGTATAGCGTGGTGCTGAACACGAGAATCGGTATCAACACGGGAGACGTATTGGTCGGCAACATGGGATCAGATCACAGGATGAACTACACGGTCATCGGAGACAATGTAAATATCGCCGCCAGACTGGAAGCCGTCAACAAGGTGAAAATCGATTCGATTCCATATCGTCACAGAGGCTGACGTTGACTCCAGGTGTTCGGGACCAACATCATCATCTCTGAATCCGTTTTCACCACTGCACCACCGGACTGCATGACGAGACGTCTATCCACAGTCAAAGTGCCCGGGAAGACATCACAGATCAGCATCTACGAGCTGTGCGCGCAGACGGAGGAGAAGAAAGTCTTGTTCGCTGGATACGAGAGAGCCCTCCAGCTGTTTGAAGATTTTCGCATGAACGATGCGATGGTGGTCTTGAGGCAGATCACGGCGTCGTCATCAACATACGATGAAGCTTGCCAACGGCTGATGAGAAGAATCGAAGAAAGTCCAGACAGTCGACCGAACGGATGGACAGCCACTGAAACATTGACAAAGGGTTGATAGACGATCAATCAAGCCACGCTCGAACGAAAGAGAGTACTGCTAGATTTGTATCAAGTGTCAGATTTAACAACGATCGTCTGTGTATTCATGCCAAATAACTGCTTTTACATCGGCATATCAATCGTTATCCTTGTACAATTAAATTTATTTCATTGCCTCCAGCTCTCTTCTCATTTCCGCCTCCCATTCTTCATCGATCTCTACATCCAACTCATCATTCTCCATCTGATCGTCATCAGCCCATCATCGTCATCATCTTCTCACGTGGTTCCAATCGCTCTCCCAATCTTTCATCTCCGTCTTCTCTTCAGGTTCTTGAAGAGTATCCCTCACAGATACAAATTCTTCAGAATCAAAGTTGTCGCTGACAAATTCCAATTCATCCAGGGGAGGACTCTGCTGCGCTGACGGAGCGTCAATGACCGTCTACAACGATGTAGATAGAAATTAAAATCACCGAAATTCTGCGTGTCTTCGTAGAGTGATTCCAATGGGGGTGAATTTACAGAAATCGATTGACCGTCTACAACGGCCTCCGCCTGGCTCGAATTTTCCGTGGAATCCACAGAGACGTCACGTGATGGGGTCACGGAGGGGGTGGATGATGCCGGTGGCACGATAATTTGAGACGGAGCAGTCGAAATCTGTTGCGTGACGGGATGAACGGGTCCGGATTCTGGATCATCTGAAGAGGATGAGCCGTCTCGATCATGAAGACGATCCGCGATCTCAACACGACACCCGACGCGACAGATCGAATGGACACAGAACCAACGATTCACCTCTCAACGATTCGTCTGCAACACCATAAGAAGCTTTGATGACCCATATTCGATAGAAATAATTCCTCCAGAAGCCTCCCTCGGATATGTGTGAGGGTACCAACTTGAATCGCACCCCGGCGAGGGATTTATCTGCATCCAAACACATCTACATCGTTGTAGATCAGCTCGTGTGACGAGTGAAGAACAGAATGATGAAAGTAAGATCGAACGATACCTTTGCGAGGAGGATGTTTTCCTCCAGGTCGAAGTTAAATTTGAAGTTGACATCATCGGGGGGAGCGTTGAGAAAGTTTCGATTGTTGTTCGTCAGACTTTGGATGAGATGTTCAACCTGTTCATCATCAGCGTTTACGATCTCGATCGGGTGAGATGAAATTACGGTCGTGGATGATCTGTGTGTACCTCCGCTCTTGTCGTTGGATCATCGATGGGGATGCGATCCCATGGTACCCTCAATTTCGACACCTTCTCTTTCCTCTGTCGCTCTCTCTGCGACCATCAGAAACATCCTTATGCATGATCATCGAACCTCTTGAGAGTCGTCCGTCTCTTTGAGAAAACTGGTGAATGTCTTCTGCTCCTCTTCTACGGCAGTCTTGATCTTTGCTGCAGCTGTTGTTCTTCAACATCAGATGAGTGATAACCTGACTGACCTGTGGTCGCTGCCTCTTTCACAGATTTCGTAACGTAAGTTGAAAACCCAGAGAGAGAGCCCTTCATGGCCGTGAGACGTTCTTGTGTCTTATTGGAAGTAATTGTAATGGGTGCATCTTCAGTTTTTTCTTTCGAAGATTGATCTGACACTACCTCCTTCTGCGATGTCGTCGTCTCTTTTGGTGATGAGGTTTGTGCTGACGTTGCATTTTCATTGGGTCGAGGTTGCGCTGGGGTGAGCTTCTCCAACAACTGATCGAGATTCGGGAGAGTAATGTTACTTATAGAAGTTGTGAAGGTATTGCGGCGTAGAAAGTCCATCCTGCCGGATGATGTGAACCTGAAATTATTCACAATTAAATAAGCAACTACAACCCCCACTGGATCAAGTCCTTCAAGTATCATGATTTACTCTCATCCAATGCTGTCTATTTATCTGACTGGATGTACAGTAGCCTTTTACATGATGTAAGTGAAAAATTCCAAAATCCTCTGGCTCTCGGATGCCATCCTAGCGGCCTCGATCTCCTCTGGATTGATGCTACGATCGATCTTCTCTGATCTGCACAAAATCTCCATCATCTCCTCCTTCGACTCTCTCATCGCCTCCAACAGAGCTTCGTTCTTCTGTCCAGAGCTGAACCACATCTTCTCTTCCATCAGCTGCAGTAGATCGGTATTGCCCGATCTGACCACAGCGTGCAGTATGCTGTCGTTGAACGTCGTTCGGCAGGACAGGGGGCTACGACCATTGGCAATAGATGAAGGAGGAAGTGATCTTGTTCTGGATTACCAGTGCTGTACTGCCGCAATCTGATCGTGTGTTGCTGGATGACCGGGAGGGAAGGTGCCGAGAGTCGTTCAAGATACTTCCGTTGCGATGCGTGAGTGCATCTTTTGTATGTTCCCCAGAATGGCCGATAGTCCAAAAGATCGAGGTCGAACCACCGTTGGCACTCTTCCCTCCATCGGTGCGATACTTGCTGACAGACACCGAAGGTTCTGATGGCTAACTGCTTCCGTTCAGCGTTTTGATCATCGAGATGGCGCAAAGAGGATGTGTCGCAGTAATCTCCAGCCGAGAATCTCTTCCATCTTTAGCTCGTGCTCTGGTTGGTGCTGTAGTCTCTTTGCGTTTTCATTCTTCTGATTGTGCTCGCAAGTTTGGCACCACCACAAAATCCAGGTTGCTGAACCGCTTAAAGAACGACGTCCGTATGGTGAGTCACTCACTATCTATTACTGAACGTCTTTCCTCGTTAGATTAACACAGTGTATTTGGTGTTATCACTCATGAGAGTGGATTGGATTGAATCTGCCCTCTCACGTTTCTCAGACATAGAAATCTCCAACAAAAATCAAGCAAAAGCGCCGGTAAATTGGAAATCCGATGAGAATTTGGATTTTACCAAGACTGTTTGTAGATCCTTCTTTTCCAATTTGTCACACATACTAATCACCGACGTCAATCACATCACATCACAGAATCATGCTGAGCTATCTACCGCGTAGAGTGCATAGTCAAACCATTTCTCGCCTGACGAAGAATGCGACACATGCCAAGCGTAAAGAACCAATCGCTTCACCGACCTTCTTGCTCCACAGTCCCTTCACAACTAGGTTACTGTATCCGAAGGATACTCCGATATTACGGCGTGCATTCGGTGGATTTGGAAGCAATAACAACAACAACAACAATGGTGAGCACATACAGAGGAAGGAGCAAGCTGACACGATTCAGGTGGTAACTCATTTGGAAAGAGCAACAATTCTGGAGGGGGAGGTCAAGGTGAATGATCACATTTGATATGACGTGACACTCACTGAACGACAAAAGGACCAAAGATCACTTGGGAAGCAGCACCACAGACGGGAGACGCTTTGAAGAAGTATTGTAAAGATCTCACGGCCCTGGGTGCGTCTTAAATCATCTTTCCATCGACTCATTCGGAGACAGCCGCACAAGGAAAGATCGATCCGGTCATCGGCAGAGAAGAAGAAGTCAGGAGAGCACTCCAAGTTCTCTCACGAAGGACGAAGAACAACCCGGTTCTCATTGGAGAGCCTGGAGTTGGAAAGACGGCCATCGTGGAAGGCATGGCCCTGCGTATCGTCAACGGTGACGTCCCAGAATCGGTCAAGAAGAAGAAGATCTTCGCCCTCGATCTGGCATCCATCATCGCTGGTGCTAAATATCGCGGAGAGTTCGAGGAGAGATTCAAGGCCGTACTAGAAGACGTCGTAGCCAGTCAGGGACAGGTGAGTTGAGAGGTGCGTCTTCCATTGCTGATGGTATAGGTCATTCTCTTTGTCGATGAGATGCACGTCTTGGTCGGTGCCGGAGCCGCAGAAGGTGCTATCGATGTGAGTGAACGAAGCACTATCGTGCGAACATGATCATCATCGCATTTGATGAAAAAATCCACACGATCTGATGATGATCAGGCATCGAACATGTTGAAGCCCCAACTCGCGAGAGGAGAACTCCACTGCATCGGAGCCACTACTCTGAACGAATACCGAAAGTACATCGAGAAAGATGCCGCCCTGGCTAGAAGATTCCAATCGGTTTACATCGGAGAGCCTTCCGTTCAAGACACGATCTCCATGCTGAGAGGCCTCAAAGAAAAGTACGAAGTACACCACGGTGTTCGCATATCCGACAGCGCCGTCGTGTCAGCCTGCACCATGTCCGCCAGGTTCGAACAATTTTCTCTCTTTCACGCTAAGTTTCTTCAGGTACATTGCAGATCGATTTCTGCCCGATAAGGCCATCGATCTGTTGGACGAATCGGCCAGCAGGCTGAGGCTGCAACAAGAGTCGAAGCCGGAAGTCATCGAGAACCTCGATCGAGCCGTCATCACACTGAAGATGGAGAGGGAAGCTCTACGAAAAGAGACCGATTCGATATCGAGGTGATCACAAGTGACGTCAAAAGAGGCTGACGACATCAGGGAGAGGTTATCAAAGATAGAGGAAGAGCTGGGCCGCATTCAGAAGGAATCGGAGGGCCTGACGAAGACTTGGTTGGAAGAGAAGGCCCAATTGGACAAGGCAAAGCAAGCCAAAGTCCGATTGGAGAGAGCGAAGACCGATCTAGAGATCTGTCAGAGGAGAGGAGAATTGGAGAAGGCCTCCGAACTCATGTACCGCATCATCCCAGAATTGCAATCTGAAATACCAAAGGAAGGATCCGAATCACAATTCAAATTACTCAGTGAAGTCGTCACGGAGAAGGACATCGCCATGGTGACTCTCTCTATCAGAAAAACAAACGGCTCACATTTTGTACAGGTCGTATCGCGTACCACCGGTGTACCTCTCAGCTCTCTCGTCTCTGGTGAGAAGAAGAAACTACTCGATCTAGAGAGAGACCTATCGAGCCACGTCATCGGCCAAGAAGAAGCCGTCAAGGCCATCGCCACGAGCATTCGCATCTCTCGGGCAGGCCTGCACTCTCACTCCAGACCCCTCGGTTCTTTTCTCTTCCTCGGTCCCACCGGTGTTGGAAAGACAGAACTGTGCAAGCAATTGAGCCAAGCTCTCTTTCACGTGGGTAGCTTCAACCTCGTGAGAATCACATCGAATGACTCGGGTAAAGGACAGTAACGCCATGGTGAGAATAGACATGAGCGAATACATGGAGAGACATTCGGTGTCTCGTCTGATCGGTGCACCACCTGGCTACGTCGGTTACGATGAAGGTGGAAGGCTGACCGAGGCCGTAAGGCGTAGACCTTATCAGGTGCGCGTGTCTTTTCATTTCAAGAGAGTGAACGGAAATGCAGGTTGTTTTATTCGATGAGTTCGAGAAGGCACACAGGGAGATCTCCAACGTGATGCTTCAGATATTAGACGAAGGTTTTCTCACAGACAGTCAAGGAAGAAAAGTGGATTTCAGGTGAGTCAAACTGTCTTTCCTCTCTTCTAAAGAGAGAACAGAAACACCATCATCATCATGACGTCCAACCTGGGTGCAGAGTACCTGGCTGACCTTCCGGAGGGTGCTCCATCTTCCGACGCGAGAGATCTCGTGAGTTCTCGTGTGGATCTACGAGAGAGAAATCTGACCGAACCAGGTCATGTCTGCAGTCAGAGCTCAGTTTGCGCCCGAATTCATCAACCGAATTGACTCTACGGTTCTGTTCAACCGTCTGAGCCGCGAGAACATGAGGACCATCGTGGACGTGCAGATGCTCGGTGAGGAGACGGAAAGACATTCGTTCGGCTGATGAGAGGACAGAGATCGACAAGATGCTGGGAGACAAGAAGATCACGTTGGAGTTGGGAGATGAACCGAAGGCTTGGCTGGCCGATCAAGGTTACGATCCGAGATACGGAGCCAGACCACTGAAGAGGTTGATCCAATCGGCCATCCTCACTCCCCTCAGTACTCTCATCCTTCAGGTGAGTCACATCACTTATGGTTGAGATGTGAATACTGAGTGTGAACAGGGAGATTTGGTAGAAGGATCAGTCGTCACGACAAAGGTAAAGGAAGACAAGTCGGCGTTGGACTTTGAGGTCTCTCTGCAGCCCACTGCTGCTCAATGAAAAAATTAATAAAATTGAGAGAAATGAAAAACACGACAACTCAATTTCTATCTACAACCGAACCCGGTTGAACTTGGCGCCATTTCTCGCCTTCAAATAAGGAGAGGTGCTCATGTCTGTTAACGTTAGTGCCGTCGAGTGGGTTGGATCTCCAACCACAGAATGGAATTCAGAGTTCAAATGGAAGATCACCGTTGATTGCATTGCGGAACTGAAAGCTCGTGAGAAGCTCGACTATGGAGCGTAGATGTCTCACATGTATTCAGACTTGGAATGGAGGGTGATATACGCTGTATCAGACCCAATCTACGATCAGATCTTAGAGAGTGTGCCTGTCGGACCTTTTCCAATTGGAGCCTGCAGTTTCAACTTTGAGGTGAGTCACGCGAGAAGATCTCTATCCAACATCATTACCAGGCACCAGCACCAGACCACACACAGATCCCTGAGGCAGAGATGCTAGGCGTCTCTTGTGTCATTCTCAGCTGTTCCTATGTCAACCAGGTCTCTAATCGATCTTCACGAAGACGAAACAGCTGACTCCCCACAGGAATTCATCAAGATCGGTTACTTTGTTCGTTCGGAATATGCGGATCCAAAGTTGAACGAGAATCCACCCAAGATCTCACAGGTGAAGATCTCTCACCTCATGGTCTGAGTGGTGCACAGACCGACAAGATGATCAAGACGATCGCGGCAGATCAGCCCAAAGTGACTCGATTCATCATTGATTGGAACGCTGAAGATCCAGATGTGAGTGATCGATTCGATGATCATCCGATCGAGTCAACGCTAACACAAGATAGTACATGAAGGAACTGGAGCACTTCAACGGAAACGAACCTGCACCACAGGAGGCAGAAGACGAAGGTGAGACATTCGATCGGCGTCCGATTCTGAAGACAAATCAGAATTCATCCGACAGACCAGCAACGCTTTCAAGAATCGAAATGTACAGAATCGAAGCATCCGCACGGATTTCCTTCCCATCCTGACCTTTCTCTCTTCCAACGTCTTTTCAAACGTAGTGAAACCACAATCCCTCATTCACTGACTCTTTCAGCTCAATTTAAGTGACATTGCAAAGTGCAGGCGAGTGTGCAAGAGTTGGTACAATCACATTCAGCAGGGTCTACAACTCAAGTGAGACGTTCACGTCTCATTCACACACTTACACCATTCAGGGCCGTCACCGTAGAGGGGGCATCTCACGCGGGCATGTTCCAATTTGGTTTGAAGCAGTGCTCTCCTTCCCTCGAATCTTTCGTATCGAGGAGCTCCGTGATCAACAACGACATCTTGTCCGGTGAGTCGTCTGTCCTTCCACTCCCTCACATCTCTTCAGCTTGGCTCGACAAATGTGGCGCGTCTCTACTGTTTCTGAGTGAGTTGTCATTCTTCATATTCTTGTGATTCGAATGAAATGTAGATTTGGAGAACTGCAGTGGAGTGAACGACGAGAGCGTGAAGAAGATCTTACAGAGATGTCCAAAGTTGAAGTCCCTCTTGTTATCGAACACGGGCGTGTCTCGGGAGGGACAGAGTCTGGATCACATTCTGAAGGCCATGAAGGGAAGGTTGACCGATCTGTCTCTCAGTCAAGTGTCCGTAGAGGGCTTCCAATCCATCTGCAGGGTACGTACGTTACGTATCGTAGGCTGACGTCGTCAGACGTGCGGAGATACGTTGGTGTCACTCAGCGTGCCAGATTCTCACGTAACAGAGAAGGTCATCTTTGAAGAGATCCCCAATCTGAAGAGTCTGAATTATCTTGGCATTCCTTTCTGCTCCCAGATTTCACCTGATGCAGTAGATCGTCTCAAGAGGCTCTTCTCTGAGGTGATCTCATCATCGATCAACACATCACGTGGATCATCATGTATTCATGCATGACAGGTGGAAGCCAGTCACAGCCCCGCCGACTTCCAGGCCGAATTGATGAAGTACCGAGAGGACAGCGGCAAGGTGGCCATCGTCTTCCGTCTCCTCGATCAGCATGACATCATCTCCCCCGACAAGATGCCAGGTGACACACACATTCTCTCCTCCTCTTCTAACTACAAAAGGCTCTCTCCTGCCAGACAGCCTGAACAGAGAGGGAGACATGTTCCTCTACAACGGAAAGCACTCCGCCGTGTCGAACGAGCTGACTGATTTGGGCTTCTCTGTCTTTACGAAGATCGACTGGGAGGACGATTTAGAGGACGAGGTGAGAGGCATGTCGTGTCTTCTGCTCATGATGAGAAGAGTTCGGGAGAAGAGGAAGAAGAGGAGGAAGATGATGAGAAGGGGTTGGTCATCGACACGAAGGAAGACGGAAAAGAGAACGAGAGCGAGGATGCAAACAGGAGGGATACGGTGAGGAGAGATGAGAGGTCGATCTGATCCGATGCAGATGGAGGGTGCCCCCCCAGCTAAGAAACAAAAGGTATAATACAAAGTGATTTCTTTCTGTCTATTGTATGTGCTGTGTATAGTGTCGTCATGAAGAAACGTCGGGTCATCTCTTATATGCATACTTGATAATAACGAAGAGAAACACCTTGCATGTTCACGTCTTTGAAGACGCGTCCGCGGTATGAACGGTTCTGTTGTATTTTGATTGCGATTCTCAAATAAATGAATCTCATTCAGTTCCCAAATCTTCCGTCGCGTGAGGGTATCATACAAGATGAACTCTCCTGTAGTAGTAGAGTCGAATGTGAGATCTCGATAGATGATTTATCATCAGAAGGAGCACGAGCGACAGCACATCTCGATGACTGATGGATTCACAGGGAGTCCTGCGATCTAGCAGCAAAGGAGAAGGACAACTCGTATTGAAGGAAAAATTTGTCTTAATGATGGAAGAAGTGTTCGAGGAACCCAAGCGGTTTGAGAATGATGATTTCTGGCAGCAGCTGATGTTGTTAAAAGTCAACACTTCATTCATTCATCAGTGAGGAACGTTTCGATCTTCAGAGTTAATCGAAATACAGATATCTCTCATCGAAGACCGAGGAAGAATTAATGTTTTTGAAGGTGACAGTTTTCACATGAACGAATTCACATCTTGGCACAGATCAGCATCAACGGCATCTTCGAAAGATGTCTTCAGACTCTAGATGACGAACAGCCCATCAGAAGAGGTCACGCGATGGAGGTACGTGTGCCTTCACACGTAACGCATCCCTCTGATGCAACTGCAGATCATGGGAGCACTTCTGCAGGCCATCGTCCAGAAGAAATACGCGGATTTCAACGAGCGAGTCAGGTTCATACTGACAGAGATCGATGACTCAGATTCATCTTTCTGCTGTCTGTTGAGAGGATCCATCAAACAATTGTCAACGGGTGATGGAGGTGAGATCTACGTGACGAGAACCATGCCAGTGTAGTCACATATCGAGTGAATGACATCTATGCAGAGGTATTGCATCGTCTCGCTCTCACTGTTCTCTTGATTCTCGCCACCGGCTCAGATAACATCAATTCGAACAACTTTATCGAATATTTCATGCAGGTGTGTTCTACTTTGTCTGCATCTCTTCACACTCGCAGGTTGATCTCAGCGACCTTCTCTTCTCCATATTCAAGAACAGTCGAGAGTCCACACCTCTATGTCAGCTTGCCACGTCATTATACGTCATCATCCTCAACTACCGCAAGACAGAATTGACCCGTAGCCCGTACCGCAAGAAGCTCGCAGAATCGCAGAATTCCGATCTGTTCCGTTATCTGACACCTCTCATCACATCGGTCGTGCAAGTCAACGAGATGATGACAAACAGCTACGTCACCAGTGGCATCTTCAGCCGATGGACTGGCTACCTAGGCTCGTGGGTGGGTGCCGGCAGCCCCACCACCGAGCAGAACATCTCGTCCACCTTATCGACACAGAAGGAATTACTTTCTTCCCTGTTGTTCTTGTATGAGGTGAGGCGTGGTGGAGATGAAGATCATCACATTGTCTCAGGTCTGCAATCTGAATCGGAATACTTTACCCCTTCTCGTGCCCAGGGACGATGGTACAGTCTTTCGCTCCCTTCTCTACTGACGTGAAACAGAGAACGTCGATTTTCCTCTCCTTCCACAACTCTTCACCTTCTGCTCGTTCTTGTTCACGGACGTCAGGAGTCATCAAGACGTGTACGATGTGTCCACACTCTGTCTCTCGATCCTCTGCTGTCTGACCGACAGCACATCTTCGTGCGCCATACTCTTCAACGACAAATACACCGCGACGATATCAATGCTGACGAGTAAGGTGAGACATTCCTCTCGCAGACGAAACGCGTGACGTCACATTCAGTCACACGTTGGAGGGTACAGAAACGTACAAGGGAACTTGGCCTCTCTCATGCTGGTCACAGTCATCATATACATACAGAACAACGGTAGTAAGAACCTCCACTACGATCTATACAGGTGATGTATCACATCGCAGCGTGACGACTGAATCGAATCAGCAAGAGCCTCAACATCCTGGACCGTCTCATCTCTTATCGCATTCGACGTCACGATGCATCGACTGCCTCACCCGATCTGTCGAAACATCTCATCTCAGCTACACTCACCATCAAGTGGAACGAACTGTGGGATCCCCTCTTCTCTCTCTTCAGATACATCCTGGCCACCATGAATAACCAACCCACAGATGCCTTACAATTGCTCTCTCAGGTGATTCTCTGATAGAGACGACGATTGACGTGGTTAGATCGTGCACGTGGTGAACATGTTCATCAGCTACGGAGAGATTCTTCTCACACCCATCGAATATGATTTTCTCTACGCCGAGATCATCCGACACCGAGGCAGCATCGACGCCCTCTTCGAGCAAGGTGGGGCAGAGTTTCAGGCTGGAGAGACTGACGAGAGACAGCGAAAGATAAACCAGAGTGGAGCAATGTGTTGAGGCAGATGGATAACATGAAGAGTATCATCAAGCACTACGGAAAGGAATTTGACAAGTGAGAAACGAACGAGATGTTGATCTGAAGATGTCAGTTGGGCCGAACTGAGGCCAGAAGACATCATGACTCCGGAAGAGGTGAGATGTTGTGACGATGAAGTTCATGTGTCTCAGGTGCAGAAGATCGTTCGTCTCAATTACGATACGCTGCGATTAGAATCGATGGAGGATGTTCAATTCAAGCCCATCTACTTTGAAGGACCGAAAGAGGAAGCACTGATCAGAAAGGTGATGATCTGATCGAGATGAGGTAGCTGATGGACGTAGCTGGCGACCCAAGTATCGAATAAGATCAAGAACGGTATCGTCATTCCATCTTCCGTGAATTATTCCCACACACCGAAAGGTTGAATGAAGTGAAATTGAAAATGAGAGAGGTCGGTATTCGATTTGGTCGTTCATCACGCGAGAACACGAACAATGAAGAGGAACGTCCCACATCATTGTATTCCGCAGCCTCCACTATTACCTTGTCCTATGAGTGGCTTATCTGGTATGTGTGCTCCCTGTGGCAATGGTTGTCCCTCCCAAGGATCTTCGGTGATCTCACAACTGAATCTGTGCGTGATGAATACACGAACCACCTTCTAATCACTCACATCTTGACCGGGATGACGGGTCTCTTATTCTTCGTTCGAATGACAGCAAACTGCTTCAGATTGGATATCGTTTCAGGAGAGAGTCTACCAAATATTGTGTGCTTGCCATCTAATTTGGGGCACTTCATCTCTGCGTCAGTCACATCATCTCTTCGTGCAGTTGTCTCACGGGGCGCAGAGTGATGAAGAATTGCGAGGAATTAGCATTTCGAACACCTGTGTTGGCCATAGCGACAACGCCCTCAGCATCGTGAGATAACTTGCTCACAATTTCGTCTTCGAAATCTCCTCCGTAGATGGACTCTCCGCCAGCACCATCACCTGTTTCGATCAGACAAACATCGAGCCTCGTGTCACCCACCTGAAGGATCACCCGTTTGTGCCATGAAATCTGGAATTACTCTCTATGTGAAATCAACCGATGTAAAGAACACAGACAGGTCATTTGCTCACATGAAACGTCATGCCATCGTAATAGCCGCTCTTACTCAACTCCATAAAGTTTCTGCATGTCTTTGGGGTTTCTCTCCAATAGAGTCTGATCTCCAGAGGTCCGAAAGAAGTATGGAGGACAACAGCCATCAGCCTGTTCGCAGCTTCCAATAAATATATCTTCCCGAAAATTCCCGACCCTTTCTACAACCAGGCGTATATGTGTGATGGTGCATCCTCGGCAGAACCAAATTGGCAGTAAACATGGGTGATATTGATGAAGATATGCTCATCCGTCGTATGACTAACTTTAAGAACCCTTTCGATGTGATGGACATCAGCAAGACTGCCACCGTCGAGGAAATTCAGGTGAGAGGGTGATGGTCTCTTGTAACTAAGACATTTTAGAAAAAGTACAAGAGAATGTCTCTTCGTGTGCATCCTGATAAGTAGGTCATTCCCATCTAGACAAATTGTTGATGGGATGCAGGTGTCATCATCCTAAGGCCAATGATGCATTCGATGCTCTGAAAAAAGCGCTTCAGCAATTAGAAAACGAAGGTGATGAAGTGATGTGAATCGTCGCTTGAAGAACTCAAATGTGGATAGCGATACGTCTGTCTTATCTGGACGTGATGGCTCTTTCGCAAAAGAAGGTGACGACATGACCATCAGTTGAATCTGAAAGTAATCTGTCCACAGACAGAGGAAGAGTGGAAGGGCATCGGTAAAGTGAAGGCAGGGGAAGACGATCCAGAATTCACTCATGCTTGTAAACTGATGACACAAAAGATTCTCATCGAGAGAGCCAACGCAGCGAAGAAGTGAGTTTGTCACATCTGCAATCGATGCTGAATTTGCACAGGGCAGAAGAATATGCATTGGCCAATGAGAAGAGACAGAAGGAGGACAAGATGAAAGAAGTGGAGAAGAAGAAAGTAGAGGAGGATGAAGAGAAAAAGTGGGTCACTCCTTCATCTCGATCACTCATTCAAGCAGGTGGGAGAGTGGAAGAGAGGACAGAGTGAAGGGCTGGAGAGATTTTACAAACAAGAATAAGCGTGCCAGAACGGAAGACAAGAACATCATCAACAACAAGAAACCAGCCGTATCACCTCCGCGAGAAACATCTCCCCCTCCAACTTCTCCTCCACCTCCATCAACCGAGGCTGTTCCACCCCCGTCGTCACGGGCAGCACCTCCACCACCACCACCATCATCATCATCACGTGCACCACCTCCACCACCATCATCGCGCGCACCACCTCCACCACCATCATCATCATCACGTGCACCTCCACCTCCACCGACTCGTGGACCAACATCGACACGGGTTCCCCCTCCTCCACCTTCACGCATCCCACCACCACCACCATCCAATCGCAGGTGAAATGACACTTTGTTCTTCTTCTAAGTCATGCAGGTACTAGTCATACTCTTTTCTCTTCTCCGTTGGATGAACGTGTGAATGAAAGTTAGATTCATCTCTTTTTATGAGTGTGCTTCATTTGTTTCTTGAGTCGAAGGATCTTCTCTACGTTTGTCAACTTTTCCACCTTTCTCGTCTTTCTCGCTGGTTCTTCGTCGTTCTCTTCACCCTCCTCTTCTTCACTCTCCTCTTCTTCACTCTCCTCTTCTTCACTCTCCTCTTCTTCACTCTCCTCCTTGACTTGTTTCGTTCTCTTGTTCTGTGGCACTTTCTCCTCTGTCTCCTCTGCATCGTCTCCGATCGTGGGGATTCCATCGAGAGGATCGGCAGTCTCATCTTCATCATCCTTCTTCTTCTCAGATGATGTCAAGATTCTATAACATCATATCATGTTATTTTGTATTCTATGATGACTCATTCGATTCATTCTCTCACCTGAGCGAAACCTTCCTTCTCGTCTTCGGCACGATTCTCTGCCTCGCGCATCATCTTCTTGTAGCGGATTCTTGGTTCACGCGTGAACAAAACGCAGTTGAGTTGGAATTTGACGTACAGCTGAGACGAATCAGAGAGGGAGGGAAGAGGTGAATACCTTCTGTTCCATAAAGTGAGTCTTTGTGGAGAAGGTGCGGACGTGTCGATCTAGACCACAGGCGATGAGAACGGGTAGGGTGGGGTGGATGTCGATCGATCGGATGCTTCCTGTGATTCCCTTGCACGAGCCGATCATCTTATCTGTCCTTCCATCAATTGTCTCTTCACTTGAAATGTGTGCGAATGCACATGGTGCGTTACATTGTTCGTAATGATTGGTGGAATGTAAATTGCGATGGTGGATGAGAGATAGAGGGTGGGTGGATGATAAGAAGATACGCACGATTTCTGAGATCCCACTGAGTGAGACCACCTCGAGTGTCGGCACAGAAGATCGAATTTCCATCCTTCGTTCCGATCATTCTCGTCATCTGGAACTTGCTGATCTCCTGTTCATGAGAAGTCAGAAAGAATCTAGACGATCAGATAGAAGAGACCTTGTCCAAAATGGGTTTCCTCTGTGCGTTCGTGTCGTACAGTCTCATGTGGCCAGATGCCGTTCCAGTTGCGATGAGATTCGGAGTTCTGTCTTGCAGGTAGCATATCTCTGTGATGTTGACGGGCACCCTCATGTCTAACTTATCGTGTGCTACGTTCTTGGCCGTCCACAGCTTCACGGATCTCTCCACGTCGTGCAACGTCAAGTCGTTCTCTACTCCTCCTGTGGCACATTCTATCTTTCCTTCCTTCTTCTTTCCGTTATCCAGGCGCATCCTGTTGATCTTTCCACAATTGAGACTCGTCAGGAGCTGGGAGACATTGAGACGTGATCAAGATGGTGCATCATTTCGTTCACCTTGTACGTTGATCCCTTGGACTCTAACAATCGGAGATCGCCCAGATCATTGCTCAGCAGCAGTTTGTGTCTAAAGATATATTCAGTGTGGAATAGACCGTCAGACGTACCCCTCATCTGCCAAGATCGAGTACAATCCTCTCACTTTTCCACTGATTGGATATGAAGAGATGCTTCTGTCCTCATCCATGTCCCATAAGCGAACTGTGGATTGATACTCGTTGTTGGTCTTCTCAGAGGTCGCCAGGAACACTCTCGTCTCTACACGATCAGACTCATTTTTCAAGGACATTCACCTGGTGTAGCAGATCCTTCTAAACGTTGTTCTTCAGCCCCCCAGCATATCTCATCGATGGCCGTATCCTTCTGTGATGCTCCCCACTTGGCCAAGATCTTCTTCTGCTCCACGAAGACACCTGTGGTCTCCCTTAGATCCACATAATGACGTCATCACACTTCGTGCCAAGCCAGTCTCACAGCCAACAACGAATCTCATCTCTGCACTGCGTTCTGTTGTCTTCCCCAAACATTTCCGCGGTCACAAATATTTGGTCTCATCACATCTCAGGACCTGAGAATCAGAAGGGAATCGCATCGCTAGAGAACATGGTGAGCTGGAGAAGATCCGTCTCCATCTGAAGCATATCAGTTGCGCCGTAATGCTCGTCTTCGAAGGGAATGGCTGCTCAAGAAGAGTCTGGAGGCGAAAAATCAACAACATGCCACAGATAAGCAAGCTATTCGAGAAGTGATACAAGGTGAATCTGTCTGTGTCATCATTTGCTGAACATCGCAGATCCTACAAAGTCACTCCCCACGGAACTTCGTGATAAGGCCCTCCGACTGGCTGATGATGAATTTCAAGACGATGAATTGACAAAGAATGCCAGAAGCACGGAAGATGATGAGTATGCACGTGCTGGTGTCATCGACCCCAAGATCTTCCTCACCACATCGAGAGACCCCAGTGTAAAAGTGCTTCACTTTGCCAAAGAGGTTCGTCTCTCACCGGTGCGTGTTTAACTCCAACAGCTATCCCTCATCCTGCCCAACTGCATCCGAACGAATCGTGGAGCTCACGGAACGGGTTCGATCATCAGCGCCGCCAGAGCGAACGATTGTACGGATCTCGTTCTTGTCCATGGAACGAGAGGTGCTCCCGGTGAGTTCTCACACTCATCTTCTCACGCTGACATCCATAGACTCCATCATCATCAGTCATCTCCCCTACGGCCCCACGGCCTATTTCTCTCTGTCTAACGTCGTCATTCGACACGATATCCCAGAGAAAATCCCCGTATCACAGCAGTACCCCCACTTAGTCTTCCACGGTCTCTCCACCACTCTGGGAAAGAGAGTGAGACACTCCATGATGCGATCATCACTTACGAGAGAAGGTTACAAACATCTTAAAGTATCTGTTCCCTGTGCCAAAGCCCGAATCGACGAGAGTCATCTCCTTCATCAACCAGAACGACTTCATCTCTTTCAGGTGAGAGGTGAAAGGAGAGGAGGAGTGACTTGGACAGGCACCACACGTTCAAGAAGCACAGGAAAGAAGTGGATCTGAAGGAGATTGGGCCTCGATTTGAGATGAGGCTGTTTCAGATCCGACTGGGCACGCTGGACATGGAATATGCAGAGAATGAGTATGTGCTGAGACCTTTCATGAACTCTGCAAAGAACAAGGAGGCACTCAGGGAGGTGGAGGAGGAATTTGAGAAGAAGAAGGAAGAGAAATAAAGGAAGTGGATGGAGGAAAGGATATTAGTTTTGTTGTGAAGTAATTTTGATACAACAAGAGTTGTTTATTATCTACAATACTGGAAGACGACATGTACTATCAAATTGTCGTGTATCTTATCAATTGACTCAACTTACCTCTTCTCTTTCCATATAGTGAAGTCCAGTGCTGCAATTGATTAAGGAACTGCAAGACAAGATTACGCCCCTTTTGTTTGCCCCTTGGTAATGTGTCTTGCTGATGTCTCGCAGCGTCTCGTCCAATAAATAGGGGGTAATTGTCCAGCGAGACGCTACGAGACAAGCAGGAGACATGATGTAAAGCATCGAATTGGAGGGGCGTAAACTTGTCTCGCAGGTCCTTACAATTGATAAACATCACTTCATTGTTTACTCGTGGACCTGGACCTCACCTGACTTCCCAATTCCCTCTCCATCACAATCATCATAAATGACATATTGACGGGAGGCAAAGTGTTGTATAGGAATAACAGAGAAACCTGTGCATATTGCATTAGTACAAATAGAAATATTGCCTCCATTCAACACAGATGTTATGGTTTGATTTGATAGCCTTTGATACTGAAGTTGTTTGGGTCTCAGTGGCCAATATTTCATGGAAGCGTTTATGAAGGTTGTCAAGGTCTCATCGTCTCAGGGGTCCATGTAGTAGCCAGGTATGGGTTGGCTGTCAGCTTAACCTGAGCCCAGGTCCTCGGCCAGAGTTAGAGCGAGACCGTTGATGCGAGTTCGCACGGTGGGCAGATTGGGATCTGTCATCTTCTGTTGAGGAGTCAGAACGGTGAGGGTGAACTAACACGCGTTCGATCTGAGCGGAGGAAATCACATTGAATGATCTCTAACAGACGGATGGCGAGACAGATTTCTGATTAGTTTAAATGATTACGCGAATAAAGAACCACATTGTTACCTTGACTGGTTGACGAGACGATACGGAGGCTGAGGATCTCACTCAAAAATTCGACTTTCGTCACAGAAAGATCAAGAGGGTCTGGGTTCCATATTCATCATCACCACGAACGATTTCAGCGAATTTTCCTTCCGATGCCTATTGCCCGGTGAATCCATCGTCACATCATCGTCAGCTGATCACCGCCACCATCACCATCATCATCAACATCATCATCGTGGACGTCCTGCTGATACCCTCTCAGATATATTTGACCATTAGCTCGCCGCATTACAGTTGAATAGTTCGTTAGATCTGGCTCTGGAGAAGAATTGAAAGCAGAGAGTCCAAGAGGCCATCGACGAGGAGAAGAAGAGAGATCGACAATACGCACAAGATCGAATGGGGAACCTCGCACAGCTGGTATCCCAGATCACATTGCAGGTGATGCGATCTTCATCAATCTCATCCGATCGCGATCATCCGATCATCCACTCATCCACTCATCCGATCGCGACCATCCAATCATCCAACCATCACGCTACTGTCATCAGCATGTTCGACTTCACCGCTAACAACACACAGAGGACACCACCGCCGGAGCGTTGCAGCGTCATAGAGAGTGATCCCATCTACACCAAGTCACAAATCTGGCTGGAAGGTCTGTCTTGGTCTAAGACACTGGTGAATCGATCGACTTTGACGACATCATTGACATCATGCAGACTTTCACCATACGCGTCATCTTCGGGCCACCCAGAAAGGAATAAGATGGGACGCCAATGTATTGAGAGCGGCGGCGAATTGGTTGAGCGTACCTGTGGAAAAGATCTCTGGAAGATGAAGCACAGTTGTGATATCGAATCGCGAACCCGAGAACAGAACACCTCGTTTTGATTGCTCAGGTTTCTGTCTGCATCTTCTCACCTACCTCTTCCACAACCAATACAGCCAACTTGGACTTAAGGCATCTTATCATTCAATCTTACGTTCGTTTGGTTCCTCAAAGAACTTTATCAATTGAGACGAGCGAGGACGGCCCCGTGTAGGGTTCCCAGTTGGGTGGCCCACTTGTCGACCGATCTGTACTTGTAGTACGAAGACGACTTGTCGCTCTCTTGCTCCAGCAGTTGGGACACCTGATCGATTCTGCCTTGGATCTTGTTGTCTAAGATCAGCCCCACCAGC
This sequence comes from Planoprotostelium fungivorum, assembly GCA_003024175.1. Classification (NCBI taxonomy): domain Eukaryota; phylum Evosea; class Variosea; order Cavosteliida; family Cavosteliaceae; genus Planoprotostelium; species Planoprotostelium fungivorum. Next base: position 83,987 of record MDYQ01000096.1, read on the forward strand.
AACTCCTCCACGTCTCTACTCGGTACATTCAACTCCTATTGATACTGTCAGCTCTCTCCTGCATAGAAAACTCACCTCAGAGAGGAAGGTAATCTTGATCTTGGTGTATGGCTTGAGCATCTTGAGTAAGACTTGGGTTCTGATGTTCTTGAGGAGATCATCGATGTAGTCCTTGATGAAAGCATCCTCTAAGATGGTCTTCTTGTTGTCCTTCAAGATCTTCTCGAAACTCTTGATGTCGCTCTTCTCGTACGCTCCAACCAAATTGGTCATGGCTACGATCTCAGCATCGTTCTTGTATCTATTCGATTTTCAGAACGATGATGGATCATCAGATGGTGATGGATGAGATGCACATCGATGGAATAGAAAGGCTCACGGTTTGGCTTCCGGGGAATCGAAAGGGTTGATCTCTGACAGCATGAGCATGTTGGCCAAAACGAGATACTTGAGACACTGAATCCTCCTGGGAGATCCAGCCTCGTCGTAGTTCTTGAAGGCCTCGAAGAAATCAGTCTGGGCCTTCTCCCACTCCTTCTCTCTCATGTACATCTTCCCTCCACACTCTCTCAATATTCCCATGATTCTGGGATGAGGGATGGCTGACTTGATGTCCAGTGATTTGTGGTACAGCTCCTTCAACAACTTGTTGTTCTTGGTCATGGTGTGCATCTGGATCTCCAGAGCGTAAATGTCCACAAGCTGAGATCCCTTCTTCGGATCGTCCTCTCCAGCTTCGTTCTGGCAGGAGGCCAGCAGCTCCTTCAGTATCTACCTCTCTTCAGAGGGTTGGTTGGCTTGTGGATCATTCACCTTTGAAAGCTTGCCGTATTCATTGTGATCGAAGAGGAGCTTACCCAGCCTGAGATTCGTACGGAACCAGACTCTCTGGGTAGCGTTAGTGCACGTTCAAGATGATTGCACCTGGACACCTCATTGTGAAACTTCTGTAGAGCCTGAAGGGCAACGCTATACATCTCCTCCACGTTGGATAGATTCTTATCTACAGAGATCACATCCAGTATAGAGTTGAGCCCTTTCTCGCTGACGTTAGCGCTGATGGCGCTCTTGGTGTATTCCATCAACTTCTTCAGGCGATCTACGGCCTTCTTGTGATTTCCTTTGTTGAAGTACAATTTGATCAGTTTCTTGAGGGCCTTGAAACCCCATTCACTCTTCTCTTCTTCGAGCTCAATCACTCGTTCGAAGCTCTCAATAGCCGCCTCTAAATCATCCTCTAAAAGACCTGCATTCCATCAGATCAATACACCTCGAGTCACAAAGTGTCTTATTCAGTGTGAAGTATTCAATGGACGAACCTTTGGCTGTATAATACTCGTTCTCAATCTCTACAACTCCTCCTTCTCCATCCTCGTCATCATCGGGGAGGTCGTCGTCCTCATACATCATGTCCATATCATCGTCCGACATCTCAACGTCCTCTTCTTGTAATCTGTTCTGAAAAGTGTGACGAGGAAATGTTTAAATTGTACAATAAAACACTATGCACAAGTTGTAGAGCGGATAAAAATCTCACTTCCTGCGGGTGGTGGCAATATATCTTTCCCTACACACAACTCAACCACACTCGACATCATGTCTGATTTAGACGATCTCATTGGCAGCCTTCAATCGGATTTGCAGAAGTCTGGAAGTGAGTTTGAATCTGGTGGAATCCCATCACCGATTAAGACTAGACAGGCGGTCCCACTCAGGAGGGTAAGTCATGCCCTGTATGCACTCGAGTTGTCTTAGGACGTCGCGTGGATGCTCTCGGAGGTGGGTCGTCCGACATGATCCTTTTTAAATCCTGTAGATTCTTACCACGAGGAGTGCTTCAAGTGCAACACTTGCGCGAAGATATTAGGCACTACCGAATTCTACCACGAGGGCAAGACACCCTTCTGCGATGAATGCTTCAGAACCAGCCGTCTGACAAAGTGCGCCGACTGCGAGTGAGTCCCTCCATCTTTTTCTCAGAGATGAAATCTGACTCGAATGAAGCGAGTGGATCACAGGAAAATATCTGGAGGCAATGAACCAGAAATACCACCCAGAACACTTCCGCTGCGTCACTTGCAAGGGTGGGTCTACTCCTTCATGTCGCACTCACGCTACACAGGAGGGTTCGTAGACAATAGCTTCTTCCCAAAGAACAACAGAGCTTACTGTGCCAAATGCATCAACTCCGCTTGATCTGTCTGTCTGTCATACATAAATAAGAAACATTTGTTCGTGTTTCTTCTGCTCAAACCTTACAAAGCCGTAACAGTACAAGTATTGTTTATCATACACATGTTTTCCATCACGTCTGTTCTCTCATTCCTGATGTCCTCCGTGAGTCGGAGGAATGTGAAGGGGCTCACCTCTGTGATGGTCCACAGTGAACCTTCTCTCATCCTCTTGTGAGTGGATATTCTCGGACTGATGGTGATGGGGCGATCATGCAAGATAACTTCCAAAGAGCTTCTACCGAGGTATGGATCGGCCAAAGGTAGACGCGTGGGTGCTGTTGCACTGAATAACTTACTATGAGTATTCATCCAACGAGGTCGAGACTGTTCTTCGCTCGGGTGTGACCTTCCTCCGTCAATGTCATGATCCTGCTGCACCCCTCACCTCTTGAGAGTCATTTTCTATATCAGCCAGTAGCCTGAGATGTGTATGGAAACAGCATTGGCAGGAATGGAAACAACGACCGTGTGAAGGAAATGAGTTTCCTCACCCAAACTGAACCTTGGAGAACTTCTTTCTATCGAAGTCGCTCTACCGCAGCACAACTTTGTACCTAGAGAAGTTCTGAGACATTTATTTAATCAGCGTCGGAGAGCCTTATCCATACTTCTTTGCATGTGATAATTGATCGTGTTCTTTGATCGACTGGAGGCCTGTACTGCATTAAGCACAACAGATCGACTGTGTTACAGACACTCACATGGAATTCTTGCTCGCACATTCTATAGCTGACCAACTCTTCCACACATTCCGTGATAGACTTCTTGTAGTAGATACAGTTCATCAGTGATTTGTTTTCACCAGAGCAGACCTGCTCGAGGGGTTGAGCCTGTTGCTGGACTCTGGGGTATCTCCTAGCATATCTGGGCTTGAGAGTGGCAGGATTGTGGTATGTTGCCACCAAGAAGGATGGAGTCTTGGTCATCTCGATGGAATATGATTGGTGTCCGATGTGATCTGATTCCCCAAATAAAAAAAGGATTTTTTCTTTTTCATTTCGCTTCAAGAGGAGAGAGCATGGCCACTCCCGCACCCTACTGGTAATCTCTTCGTTCGGTTCACTCTAAAGATCGCCTAATCGTCATTAGGGTCCCTCTAGAGAGAGACGATCGTCACCTCAAGAGTATCAACAGCATCAAGAGCAAATCTACGATAGACCACCCTCTGGTCGTCAAGTCAGTTGTGGAGACAAAGACGATAGAAGTCGTCTCAAAAGAAGTCAAGAGCCCCCAATTAGGTATACAGAAGCCTTGACGTATCTTTCTCATCTAACCGTCTACAAAAGCACCGAAGAAGAACTCCACTGAGAAGAATGGTGTTTCGAACAATGATCCATTGTCCGCGGTGGCCAGTCCGACGAAGCCTCTCTCTGACCCTCTCTCTTCCGACCCTCTGAGTGCCTCTGCCCTGGTTGATCCTCTTTCATCAAACGATCCGCTGTCCATGTCAGCTCAAGAGCCACAATTCAACTACGATACCTCTGCCAGTCGATCTTCATCCAATCTCACACAATTTAGAGGAAAATCAGCCACCATGGTGAACACTCTGCGACGAAACAATGACACTGACGAGATGCAGGACAAGAGATCGACCATGAAGAAGAAGGAGCAGCAAGAAGCCCAAGAGAAGTGGGACGAAGCGACGCGTCTGAGAGAACAAGCCGTGACCCTGTGGAAGACAAAGAAGGCGGGAATTCTACAAGAGTTCACCACGGACGAATTGATGGGCGTCACTGCGGTGGGTCACTGGTTGATGGTGGAGGTCTGAGTTGGACAGAGCTTCATCGATGAGTCAGAGAGCGGTAAGGCGAAGGTGACAATGGACAAGACCCAGATGAGGCTGGCCCAGTTGGAAGAGGGTGACACGAACACCGCGAAGAACACACAGCAGTTGTCCCAGAAGGAGTTTGAGAAGAAGATCGAGAGCTACCACTCGGACATCATGACTTCGTGGAAGAGTGAAGTGAGAGGGAATCGATCGAGGTGAAGCTGAAGAAGAACAGGAGAAAGTGAAGGCCTTGAAAGTGGCCATCCAAGGAGCCAAGATGCTGACGGACACATCCACCATCAAATTCTATCCCTCCAAATTCGTGTTGATCACTGAAATCTTGGACACCTTTGGTAATCTTGTATACGAACGTATATCCTCCAAGCACGGTCCAGGTGAGAAGCTGATTCATCTTGTATTATGTGAATACAACAACATGACAACATCCACATCGATACAACAACATGACAACATCCATGACATCAGAATGGATCCAACATTGACGTTTGATTCGATCTCCATCGACGATTGATGACCGACCAGGTGACAAACCGAGCGAGCAGGCGAGAGAGACGTGCAGGAATTGGTTCCACAAGATAGCCTCCGTGAGAGAGTTAGTGCCGAGGATCTACATCGAGATGGCCATACTCCGCTGTTACATCTTCATCCAACAGAAGACCTTCCCCATCGTCATTGAGAGACTCTGCAGGCAGATCAGAGGAATCGGTGATCCCCTGGTTGCCATGTACGCCAGAAGTTATCTCGTCAGAAAAGGAAATGAAGTCGAGCCCGACCTGAAGGTGAGGCCACACAATAGAAATCGATACGTTCACTTGATAGACGATTCGATATGCAAGTGTGTATGTCATACACTAGAGGAAGAGATGAGACAAATATTCACACGTAGATCGAGTGAGATATTAAGGAGAACAGGTGTATGCACAAACTGCTTTTGAGGACTTTGTGACACACCACACAACCATCACATCCGAACCATTCGTCAACAGTCTGGAGAGGTATCACATCACCAAGAAGGATTACCTTCACCTCTACTACCCAGCTGTCGATTGGATATTCACCTGCATGTCCACACACTACGATCAGGTACATTCCCATCCGATCAGAAGACTCACCTCTTTCAGGCTGATTTCGATCGCGTTTTAGATGGCTACAGGAGAACGAAAGACTCGATCATATTAGAGTCCATCGTCACTTGCTTAGATTCTACCATGATCGTCCTTCGTGCAGAACAGATCCTTCAATTCATCTATGAGGTGACCATCGAAATGCGTCGTTGATCCAATGGTGACGGTCTACATCAGATGGAGGACGACAAGGAGAGGAACAAGATATTGGGCCTCACGATCGAGCTGCTGAACAGCTATCCTTGTAATACGAGCCTGAATGAGGGTATCGTCGCTAAATTCAACGAATACGAGACGACGATCGAGGATGATATCGAGGCGGTCACTCTCCTTCGGGTCTTTGTCGAATTTTCAGCGAGGTATACAAAGGTGAGATATGAAGAAGATGAAAGGATAGAAGTCAATCGATATGTGAAAATGGAAATGTGACGTGAGATGTAGATCGAAGAAGTGAACCAATTGTTGGGAAGGGTGCTGGCCAGAGGAAAGAAGGGAGCTGAGAACGATCAACTCATGGCTGCTCTACAATCTGTAATTGTCGCAGTGTTAGACTACGTACCCAGCACCGTCAGTATCCTATCTATGGTGGGTGCATTCTATCTACGCACATTCCATCATGCACATCTATAAATAGTACAGCAAATGTCGCATAGTAACGAAAATTAGGATTGCTTCCCTCCACTGGTGGAGTTGATGAAGGGAGAGAGAGAAGTGTCCATCAGTAAATCCATTCTCAATGCTTTCTCCAAGGGGCAAGAGGTGGTCTCATCTTCTTCATCGAGTGATACGAGAATGACAATCAACAGACACTGAAAGACCCGGTCATCATAGGAAACATGTTCACGTTGGCCACCAACGTGCACGACTCGATGAACTCTTTATCCTTCTTCGATGAGATCAGGCAGAACTCACGATCCATCGCCACCTTTATCAACCGAGTGAGAGTGACACAAGTGCTATCCTCTAACGATGAACAGGTTGATTTTGGGATAGATCTAGAGAAGCATCTCAACTTCCACGTGGAATGCAGAAAGGCATTCGGTAACTTGGACATGGTCAAGCATCAACTCGTGCTGAGCACTCTTCAACTGTGCATGAAGGCTCTCAAGATCGTCAAGGGAAAGCACAACAAGAAGACGGCCCAGTTTGCCCGAGCTTGCATCTCTTATTGTTACATCACCATCCCCACCATGGAGGATGCTCTCGTTCGTCTCAAGCTGTACATCTTCAGTGGACAGATCGCTCTCTTGAACCAGTCTCTACCCCAAGTCGACGCTCTCTTCAAATCGGCCATCATCTTGATACAAGAGGTAATCCCATTCATTCACATCCACACGAGGGATTTATCCTCAATACACACAACCACAATACATACAATCGTGTACACGGAGAATGTGACACGTCATAGGTTCCCACCAGAATCACCGAACTGCACAACCAGGGACAGAGCAAGTCGACTGAGCCTGTCTTGATGGAGTACATCGAATCCCTCTTCTCTTCCCTCGTCGTCGTTCCTGGTCATCCTGAGGCCGGTCCATTCTACCTGATCAAGGCACTACTGAAGGTGAGTCACTCCGTCTATTGTCAGGTGAACTCACACAGACAGGTGATTGCAGAGTATCCATGGGAGAATGGAAGTGTTCCGAAGACAAGAGTGTATATTCAATCTCTCTCACTCTTATCCGCTCAGTATCAGACTCGCCTCCCTTATTCGATCGTTGGAGGTGACATCACGTGAATCTTCGTCGGAAATTAACGAGAGTAGTCGACGGTAATGACAAGTTGTACGGTGGCGACAACAACTTCAGAGCCGAATTACAAGAGATCATCAATCGAGTGGTAGATGATATTCTGAAAGAATTGTCCGGCATGCCTACAGAAGAGTCACACAACCAGGTGAGGAGAGAGAGGAGAGAGGGGCTAAGGAGGGCAGGTGGAACAGAGTCGTCTATCTCTGGAGATGTTCAACTCCCTCTTGTCTTACGCACAACTGACACCTAGATCTGCCACCTTGGCTGTCAAGTTGTACGAGTTGGTGAAGAAGGGGGGAAAGACGAAATATGCGGAGGCTTCAGTGAACAGCCTGAGGTCTCACACGACACAATTGTCGAGGGATCTGTATAACAAATTGGTCTCTTTGTGAAATTGCGTGCATCACACATAAAAGAGGCTCATTTATTTTTTCACCAGTTTGAGTCTTTGGAAGTTTTTTCTTTTCCGCTGACCCCCTCGTCCTATTCTCCATCATCTTGACATACGACGAGGGAAGTGGGATGCTCAAACGTGTCGCCACTGTCTGCCAGGCTTGTAGCGTAAGATTACTTGCTATCCATTTTGTTCTACAAAGGAGATTCTGAAAGGTGATCAATCAGGTGACGGGCAGTCGAGTGAAACAGTTGAGCGTGAGTGATATGGAACGCTCCCTAGTGCTCTTCTGTACAATTACTGCACGAAGATGAAGAAGTTGATATCGATTTGAGGAAAGGACAGGCAATCAATATTCATCAGAGAATCGATTCGAACCTAAGGTGGAGCAGGACAAGATGTAGATGGATTTAGTCAGGAAGGTCTCCAGATCTTGGTGATACGGGGATGAGTCGTTACGTCCAGACAATTTTCTTTTTGACATGAAACCCCAAATAAGAAATACAACCCTTACATGCGACCCTTGTTGTATGTACATCCCACTCATGAAAATACAGCGCCACAGGTCTTAGAGAAATCGAAGCCAGATAGGACCCTAATGTAGTCACGATTAAATTCACTTGTTGACCTCACCATATATTTCCGTGAGGAAACATACCAGCCACCAACAGGGCTGTGATGATGCAGAAGGCGGAAATAAATATCTTCATCGAACCTTCTGATCTTGGTGGAGGCTTGCATAACCTCATCAACTTATATTTGGCGATGGGATAATGTATGATGTGTGTCAACAGACCTGTTAAATGTCAATATATTGCATTGGAGCGACGAGTACCGAGCAAACCAAAGAGAGGAATGATGGAGAAGCCCATATAGATGATAAATTGTCTGTAGAATATGTACAGGTATTGTTCTGACAGGTCGAACTCAGCCCTGGGATCAGGGTCATTCCCGTATCGAGATTTCAGACTCCGAATGATAAATGGTGTGATCAATTCCATAGTGTTCCCTATCTATTCTTAATCAAAGAACAATAATTGAAGTCGAAGGTATATAAGTGGATACAATGAGTTCGCAGATGATACTGGCAAAGAACTGATCTGCAATTTGTGGTATCAGACAGACGCTTGTAAAGTCTTCGTCCGCTGTTTGGTCCAAACCTGGAAAACGAAAGATCCCTCTCGATTGTCGAAGGTCATTGACTAAATAACGGAAGGCAAAGAGAAGCGTGAAATTGGCCATCTCAAGAAAGTACAACTTGAGATAGTTGGATCGTCTGAATGACCTGTTAGACACTACAATCTGTGAGCAATTTACCTGAAGGCTGTATATGTTTTGTGCTTCTCGAATCGTGTGATAATGACGCACAATCTATTGGTGGATCAAAATTGCTATGTCATCGTCAGTTACCTTCTCCATCCTTGGTGGATGAGAGCATAGAACGCTCCAATAATCACTGAGATGTAAGCCGATGTTCTGCCAGACTGTAAGGAGATCCTAGAGTACAAACTCTTCACCGATTGTAAGGATCCAGCAGAACTCTATTCTTTGAGTTGCCTGCGTGGGCTTGACCAAGAGAATCGTAGTTGGCAGCGATGAGAACCAGACACAGCGTGATACCACCCGTGATCGTCAATAAACTCATCACGATTCCCACTGCCCCCAACCATCTAGAGATCTGTAACAGTAAGATCAGAAGAGACTCAAGCTTACTCTGTTCTTATTTGTAAAGTGTCTGTTTTCTTCGATCGTATCAACCTCTCCTTGGAAATTCTCGGTGGTATCATGGACACGAATCTTTTGATACAGATTCACCACTAAGATGAGGAATATTGGACTGAGATGGTCACGATGGATGACAGACACGAATCTCACCCGATAAGGAGAAAGAGAAACATTCCACCAATGGTGGTACCCAGCCAAGCTGATCTGCTTCTCCTTGAATACTCGTGAATCATGAAGTTATGCCAGAAAATAGAGGTAGAATTGAAAGCCAACCCGGGTGTGGTGTGAAACCCATCGTCATGAATGTGAATCGACGTACTGATTACACCTGCATCTCTCAACCTACTGATTTCATATATTCTCACCCAAGAAAGTTAAAAGAACATTGGTGAAAATGATCAAGCGAAGGAACTTGAGATAAACAAGGACCTTGTTATGTCATGAATGATACGACGAGACGATCACCTGAGGTCCCAGAGCTTGACCGACTCGCTGATGGTCGGCTAGCAGTGGAATGTCGCTGACATTCTCAAACGACTCCGAGTGACCACCCAACAACCGGGGCACACCAGTTGACGTATAGATTACTTCAGCTCCTTTGGTATCTTCTCTCTGTTTCGTGTGAAGGTACCTGAGAAACTTCAGCTCCAACGATGTCGGATCGAACCTGTGTATGTGAAGGTGTTTCACGGCTTCTTCTCCGGACCCATCCATGTACTCGAATGTATCGTGCCGGTTCTGGTTCACATTATCAGATCGTTTGAATCTGCGATCTGCTCACCACTAACTCGATGTCGGTTAAGGTCACGGTATCGGTATCTGCCTACGACGAGTCAGCTAACGATCTTTTATTCTTCCTGACTCACCGAAGCACCTCCCATGTTGCTGTGTCTCAGCTCAATACCATTCTTTCCGGTCCGAACCACCTGAAGCCCCGAAAACTTTCAACAGACAGTTGACGCCTTAGGCTGTCTTATATATTATCTGCGCAACCCAGTGCTTCAACTTCCTGGGAGAATCCTTATCGACTTCGGGGTCAAAGCATGCACCAACTCAACTGTTCTAGTTGGTTTTCGTTCACAGTATAAACTTCTTCAATTTGACAAGGCAGCCGATAAGCGGTGTAATTCTGCGAGTAGAACGATCTGGTCTCAGATTTGGTATGTCAGTAAACCGCTGTGCGAGGATTCGATGATCCTCGTCATTCTCTATCAAGGTAATTCGTCGGTCTCAGGCCTGCAGCCAATTATTAATCATATTCATATACGGCGACTGTACATTCTTCATCTATTCACATTCGTAGGTTAACGGCACAGATGAGAAGGAGATGTTTAAAATATCGATGCAACGAGGATCCACGAATGTCTCAGGTGCTCTGTCCGAGTCGGTGCCCCACCCCAGGAAAGAGAGGGTCCGTCGATTGTGTGGGTAGAAGTGAGTACTCTGGCATGGCCATCTGCTCTGTTCTGACCCCGTACGGATGAAAGGCTGAGGTGGGGATGAGGTGATGGTGTTCCCATCTCTCCCACTTGACCAGTGTACTCCGTGAGGGGATCAACAGGTTGAGCAATCGATATACATCTGATGCGCTCAGTCATGGAGAGAATAGAATACGCACAGAGGAGACCGACTAAGATACCAGAGAGATGACCCACGAACGAAGTGCCAGGAGAGAGAAGTTGAATGAAGAGTAAGATCAGCCAAGGAAACCATTTGCTGGGGACTGAAAAGAATCCAAAGAAGCTAATTCGGTAAGCGTGTGATGACTCTTCTGAGAAAGAGTGAGAGGTAAATGAAGCTTCACCTGGTTGTCTCCTGCTGCCGATTGTTACAGATCACCGTCAATATGGCAAATAGGACTCCCGAAAATCCAATACTGCAATTAGTCCCTCCGTAGAACATACTGTACAGCTCGTACAGCAAAAATTGAATCGATGAGGCGAGAATGTCCACCATGATGATCCAGTAAGCATAAAAGACACTCCCCTCGGGTGATTTAGTCTTAAGACAATTCTTCGGCTCACCATCTTCGACTCGAGTTCACTTCCTTCCGTTGCAAAAGCCCACATGTTGAAAAAAAGGTGAAATAAAGAGCCATGTATCCATATGTGAGTGAACATGCGGTAGACTTGATTTGAGTGAGATTCATTTCGGATGTATGAGCTCACTCAGAGAATATTGTAATTGATTTGAACCAGTCAAAAGACAACCTGAACTGATTATGTCGAATGAAAAGAGAGGACCGAAAGACCCTATAACATGGACTGCCACGTTGAGGAGGAGACACAAGCGAGTCACCAATGGTACTCCACGATACCACTGCCAGGAGCGATCGACTGCTGCTCTAGCTTGCTCCTGCATGCTCATCTTGAAAATTTGTAATCGCAAGTTGATCAAATCTTTCATCAATACGACAGAGACGATCTTGGTCATTCAACAACAAGAGCATAATCACGCTAAAATTATCATATCATTTATCACGTATAACAGGGAACACCAGAAGACGATGGCAATTCTTCAAAAATGGATGAGATATTCAGGGTAGCTCTGCGTGTTCTCAAAGACGACGAACATGCCTGGACCACTAACAGAATCGTGAAGCTCTCCATCATTCTTCTGTGGAGGCCTTCTCAGCCCTCCTTGACCTGATCCAGTCATGATGGAATCCTCTTCCTCTCACCTGGCACACAGGAACCCAGAACCACCCTACACATCAACATCTGTCTCGTGGCTGGCGGTGGGGGGTGATTGTATGGCTGGTGACTCCTCTTCTTTCCACGATGGTTGGGATACATCGGGTTAAGAAACATGAGATTGGGATGTTGGAACATATTGTTGTTGTAGGGTACGTAGCTCTCTGATATTGTACTTTCCTGTCCGAAATAGATACCGGCCCCTGTCCTTCTCAACCCTTTCACGCTGTGATGATCTCACCTATGGATCCACCCAAGTTGGCCACTCGATGATCGAGACCCTCTTGGATGATGACCTTGTAACTGTTGGTCTTACTTCCGTGAAACAGAGTCTGCTCGTTGGGATCACCACCGTTCTTGAGTGCAATGTGTTCTCTCTTGAGATAGTACCACATCCTGCTCGTCTCATTCTCTGAGGTA